>OZ004642.1:921852-1154841 GCA_963924495.1 Nemapogon koenigi
GTCAGGTTTTGTTTTGTTCGTCGGGAAACATCCGGGAACCCATTTTATCATGAAGTGGTCGATGCCAGGATATGCCCAAAATCGATTTCAGGGTTGTCACTAACCGGGAAGTTGGTCAAAATAGCGTTTGAATCCTCATGAGTTATGTTCGTGGGAACCTCTGGAACCCATTTGTCATGAAGTGGTCGATGCAAAATATGCCCAAATCGATTTCAGGGTTGTTACTAACAGGGAAGTTGGTCTGGCATCGACCACTTCATGATTGAATAGGTCTTAGAGGTTCTCACGAGCATTACTCTTGAGGATCAAACGCTATTTTGACCAACTTCCCGGTTAGTGACAACCCTGAAATCGATTTTGGGCATATCCTGACATCGACCACTTCATGATAAAATGGGTTCCGGATGTTCCCACGAACATTACTCTTGGGAATCAAACGCTGTTTTGACCAACTTCCCTGTTAGTAACAACCCTGAAATCGATTATGGGCATATTCTGGCATTGACCACTTCATGACAAAATGGGTTCCAGAGGTTCCCACGAACATTACTCTTGGGAATCAAACGCTATTTTGACCAACTTCCCTGTTAGTAACAACCCTGAAATCGATTATGGGCATATTCTGGCATTGACCACTTCATGACAAAATGGGTTCCAGAGGTTCCCACGAACATTACTCTTGGGAATCAAACGCTATTTTGACCAACTTCCCTGTTAGTAACAACCCTGAAATCGATTTTGGGCATATTTTGGCATCGACCACTTCATGACAAAATGGGTTCCAGAGGTTCCCACGAACATAACTCTTGAGGATCAAACGCTATTTTGACCAACTTCCCGGTTAGTGACAACCCTGAAATCGATTTTGGGCATATCCTGGCATCGACCACTTCATGATAAAATGGGTTCCGGATGTTCCCACGAACAAAAAAAAACCTGACCTTTAACCGGAAAATTATATCGAACTCTTTCTATCTGACATTTTGTCTACGTAGAGATATTATTTCTACACCGTCATGCTACCACGGCAGGGTTTCATATGCTTCTACGGGCAAAGACGGGACGGAGAGCTATTCTCGTATACTTTGATATATTTGTCTGCCCATGTCTTTATCAACAGGTGTTTCTGTCTACATCTCTGGGATAAGGGACATATATCGACCTTGGTTATTATATGTTATTGTTCCTATGTTTGTGCAGTTGCTTGTGTTTAGAAAAACAAGAGAATACGTAGGTACTTTTTGAAAATGGTATATATAGGTGAAACATACGGAAATTGTCATTGTATCAAGCAGTACTGAAAATATATAACCATGCAATTCGTAAAGAAGGTAAGTCAGATTTTCTTAGTAGATCATTTAATTTTAAGTGACTTCTTAAAGAAAAGACGATTTGAATTCCCAGGGTACCCAGCGGAAGAACAAGTCTCCCTCATTTAGCCGATAGTATTTGTGAGGCTATACCTAACGAGTGGCCAGTTCTTTTGAGGTATATTTAAATAGATAAACCTTTAAGTGTAATTTGTAGCATTATGAACATAAGTTTTTAATTATAAAAAACTCATTGGTATGGCCGGGACACCTTAACCATTCTGCCGCCGATATTTGTTTTTTTTCAACATTATTCCGAAATGGTGCAATTTTTTCTCTTGAAAATTGTTTGAGTATTTTTTCAGGAATTTTAAAAATGTAATTTTTCTGTTTGAATTGTTTATGCATTTTTTCAGTAATTTGTGCATATCTCTCGAGTATTTCATGGATTTCTAGTCTTTGAAAATGGTTCCATTTGTGATTATGACAATGGGTTCTGTCGATTTCTCTTTAGTTACTTTTTCAAAATTCCTGAAAATATACCAGCGCGCTCTCTAGTCTGCCTAGACTACTCCTTATCGGCCGTTTCGACGATTAGCCAGGACAAACCGTCAGACAACAAATATTTTAATGATGTGTTTTTGTGTCTTGCTTACTTGTAAACAACCAGGTGTTTTTTAAACAATTAATTAATTTATTTGTATCATAAAATTGCCCCCCTAACGCGCGCCATTTTTACCTTCATTTCATGAGAAAAACAAGTAAAAAAAAATTAGTAATTAATAACTAGTTTTCCGCCCCGGCTTCGCCCGTGGAGTCCATATTAACTTACATCCCCTATTATGGTCTTGAATTCATACAAACGTACCATACAAAAAAGCACTTTCCGTTTTTCCAGAATTTTTGTGTAGTTTAAAATTTATTTCGCAATTAAAAAAATCTCCGACGCAAAATATGCACATTTAAAAAGTATCAAATAATGTATCTTTTTCATTTTATTGTGGCTCCACCAATGTTAATCGATGATTTGCCAATTATAGTATCAATATGCCGATTAATCGCTAAGTATCTAAGATGATCCCGCCGACTATGATATATCTTATTAATCACAGACTAATCACAACAATCACCTTTGGGTCGTAGCGTGATGTTATATAGCCTTCCTCAAAAATTGGGCTATCAAATGAAAAAATGCAAAAATTCAACAAAAGCGCGTTCAAACAAACAAACTTTCAGCTTTATTATTAGTATATAATAGATAATAAACCTTACCGCTATAATTTAAAAGTTTCCAAAGTAAATGTAATTTTTGATAAACAAATTACAATTTCAGGTTTTGTTCGCCGTGATCGCTGCGATCGTCGCCACTTCTATGGCTACAGCACAACTTTATAAACTGGCAGGCAGGAGACAAACTGAAAGTGTAATTTAATGTAAATAAACATTTATACATACTTAAAAAAATTGTTTTATTTAAAAGTGAGAAGAGACAGATATACTCTCGAACGCCTTTTTACGGTAGATATTTATTTATTTACAGAAAACGGTGAACTTCATAAAAATTATAGTCTATCAAATATCTAATTCATCTATCTATCTATAATCACGCCTTTCATCCCAAGAGGGGTAGGTATATACAATCGAATGCTATTTGCTACGTTCTTAACATACCTCTTTCGTTTCTTTTATATTCATCATACTTTCCATACAATATGCTAAGCATACATTGTGTGTACTTTTATTGCCTTTGTAATTTCATGTACCAATGGGTATTATTAATTATTTTATTTTATTTTATTTTATTTTTCTATATTTAGGAAATTAACAGCACATTTTATAAATGGAATTTTGTTATGAAAGCCAATTATAAATTTCCTATTTAGACCACAGAACATACATACAATAAACAGACAATTAAAAACTTATGTACATAATCCGACAAACCACACTTAGAGGCTTTTCCATCTAAATATACCTCAACAGAGTCCAGTTTTACCACTCGTTAGGTTTATACTTACAAATACCATCGGCTAAACGAGGGAGACTTGGTCTTCCTCTGGGTACCCTAGGACCGATAACACTAGATAAGGCAATCTATGGAAGAAAAAAAGTTAGTAAGATTGGATGTAGGGGGTAATCTCTGAAACTAGTGATCCGATTCTGAAAATTATTTCATGTGTTAGGTTATATGTTATTTTGTTTGAAGAGGGTACCTTCTAGAAGAATGATTTTTTCGAATCTTTAGACCAATCGACCTAACTAACACAAAACGGAACAAGGGATTATAATGATAAGATCACCATTGCTGTGCATCATATCTACTAAAGGTGCCCACTCATTAGTCCAATCCCCGGCTCGCCGCTATACGGTCCACCGAAATGAGTAGGTTTTTTCCTCAAATTAATGCTGGTGAAACCGCGGGGCACAGTTAGTATATAAATATTTTGTACGTTTGTTTGTTCATATTCTATAGACTCAAAAACTACTGAATTGATTTGAAAATATTTTTTTTATTTTTTTTTATTTATTTATTTATAAAAATAAACTTACAGCTATACAAGAAATTGGTATTAAATATGTAGGTGTAATCCGTAAATAAAGCCAATTAAAAGTTTCCCAAGTTAATTGTATAATATAATTACTATATCTCAATGCATGTGTGTGTGTGTGTGTGTTTGGAGTGGGGGTTGTGTATTACACTTATCATTTTGTTTAATACTATTTTATTTTAATTTTTTATTTATCAATTATTGATCGAATAATTTTATTTTTAAATGCCTACTTAGAGCAGCAGAACAGATCGATGTCATCAAGCATTTTATTATATATCTTCTGGATCTGTTCGTAAAACAGTGAGGGCTTCACTCGTTGGGGACGGCGTGTAGGTATTCTGAATCCCAATGCTGTAACAAGCGATGGACAACTCAGATGACCATTGGCAATATCACAGAGCAGAACCATATCTGTCACCAAACGTCTCTCCTCCAAGGTCAGTAGCTGGTACTTTCTGCAACTATCTGCATAAGTTGTTATGGAGTTGCGGCATTTGTAACGAACATTTTTTGTACACTTTCCAGTCTTGCCTTATGCACAATGTATTGCGGTGACCATATAGAGGAGGCGTAATCCATTTCAGGTTTTGTGAAGGGTTCGCACACTCGCAACACGAAACCAAGATTTCTATACGCTTTGTTTGTGACAGAGTCTATGTGGTCACAGAACGTCAGTCGATCATCAAGAATTACACCAAGGTCTCGTACAGTATTCGTCCTTTCTATGGGGGTGTTATTAAATGTATAATTAAAGATGACTGGATTTTTGCTGCGAGTAAAACTGATACATTGACACTTCTTGATGTTTACGGTGATTCTGTTTTCATTGTAGTATGTGTGCAATGCATCTAGATCTTCCTGAATATTAGCCACCCGCATATACACCTTTTTATCGTCTGCGTCCCTGAGGAACGCCAGATGGGATAGTCACATAATTTGACTTGTATCCTCCCAATACAACCGCCTGGGAGCGATTAGAGAGATATGACTTGACCTATCTGAGGAGATCTCCATGGATGCCCAACTGTTGCAACTTTGCATAACAGAAAGTTTTTTAAGAACTTCAGCCACAGGCACATGTTATCGTAATTGTTCAAAATAGTTTTCAATTCTTCGTCATATGCAATAAATAGATCGACGTGTTCTCAACTTTAAGGGTATATGAAATTTCAAATTCATTAATTTCCAATCAATATGCTCAGCCTCCTTTTTTTTAGAGTATCAAGAAACTGAAGCATTTTAGGTTTTTTTTACCCATCTTATTGTTCAAACGTTTATGCCATGCTTCTGATAGATTTATTGTCCTATGACGAGCCCTATGTACATTCCACATAAACTGTACTAGTGTTTTCTAACCACTGGGCTACAAAATAGTCGTTGAATTTTGTGACTGCTTCGTTCTGTGGAGCATCTTCCATTATGTGCATTCAAGCGTCTTCAATGTCCTGTTTCTTTATATGGGCCAATGCAGCAGATGTATCTTATTATACTTGTATTGTACCTGTACTTTCATAATTTTGGCAATAATTATCTCTTTCATTTCGAGCGCTAATAACCAATAAGTTTGCTTGCTGTCGCTACTTTATGCAAAAATGATGTAAAATGAGGATTTGTGACGAATTTACAATAACCTTGACCTACCTGTGAGGTATTTACACATATTTTTATTGCATGTGACGAATTTACTTTCAATGTATGGAGTGTACAAAAATGTGACGAATTTACTTTGTGACGAACAACCCATGACAATACATACGTCTAACTAGTATAACTATAATGTATGCAACAAATAATAAAAACCGGCCAAGTGTGAGTCGGATACGCGCAATATTTTTTAATAATAAATAAATAAAAAAAAAAATAAAAAAAAATAGCCTTTAATTTCTTACAAATTACAAATAATCTTAAAAAACTAGTTTCTTAATTGTATAATGTATCTATAATTAATCTGTAAGAACCCCTGTACAGGTGAAGGCCTCCTCCAAAGATATCCATGTGTCTCTATCTTGTGCTACTTGAGTCCATTGCGGTCCAGCTGTTTTTTCCCAGCGTGTCAATGGTCTTCCCCTACCCCGCTTGCCCTGTGGGCCTCTCCATAGAGTCGTTCTCACAGTCCATCTCTGGTCTGTAAGTCTTGCCACTAATAAACTATTAAAAAAAATGTAGCCGTAAATATTGTACGGTGGTACGGAACCCTTCGTGTGCGAGCCCGACTCGCACTTGGCCGTTTTTTTAGAATTCTGTACCAAAAAAGGAACGCTGTGTGTTCGTCTGTCTCCCACATGCCTCTCACTTCTAAACGCAATCCTAAAAATCTACAAGGTATGGGCAAACGCTAACTTTGCGTTCACGAAAGACTTTATACACTTCAAGGAGTTTATATACGTATATAAACTCCTTGGTTTGGTCAGAGTGAAGAGCAGTTTAGTTATGTCACGTGGTTGTATTTCAGTCGGTCCCATTGTCTAAGTCCGCAGTTAGGTATTTATTATTATTACAGCTCCCGGAACCAGGATCACAGATCTAGAATACCCAGCGGGAGACAGGTCTTTAGATTTTAGACAATAACATATTATGGCTGATATGGAGGATGATTTTGCTATAACATTCATAAAGGGTAACCAAAATAAATAATTGCTTCATTCAGGTGATGTAATTGGCTGACACAGCGTGTAACGTCCCAATGAATATTATACAAAATGTTTCTCATACGACCTATGAAACTACAAGCAAAATTGAGTTTTAAACAAAGCTTTGTAGAGTCCAAAATATAGCTACCATTGTTAGAAAAACAGGACCGGAAGGGAAATGTGCCATTATGATGATGCTAGTATAAGCCTCTGGTTCTACCTGTTTGGATGTCAGATTGTTTTTATTCTATACAAAAAATCCCGTGGCTGTAACTTGCCCTTCCCCGGTATAAAAATATAAAAAGTGGTATACTCGTATGTCATTCTCTGATCCCTAAACTACCACTATGCAAAAAATCATGTCGATCACGTGAAAAACAAAAACAAAATTTTCCGGGATAAATGTGCTATTCCAGACTATAATCTATCCTGTGCCAAATTTCATCCAGGTCCATTCAGCCGTTCTGGCGTGATTGAGTAACAAACATACACCCGTACAAACTTTCGCGTTTATAATATTAGTGGGACTATCTATCTATCATGACGCCATATCCCAAGAGGGGTAGGCAGAAACAATGAAAAACCATTTGCTACGATCCTGACATACCTCTTTCCCTTCTTTTATATTCATCATACCTTTCATACTAATAATAAACCTAAAGTCCACCAGTCGGATTAAAAATATTTTTTTGGATTTGATAGGCCAATTCTCGAAGAAAGTTATAGGGTAACACCACGCTACGACCCAAACGACTATTAAGACGAGGAACGACTCAGAAATTTCTAATCGTAAGCCACGCCCTAAACTCGTGGTTCGGGCGCATGAATGGTTCGAGCGCAACGATCACGTCATGCAAGACAACGACGGCGCTTTGTCCGTTCTTGCTGCAGAAGTGAGAAGGGCATAAATCTATCGCTTCTCGGAATAAATGACGTAAGCGGCGCAATACAAATAAATAATTCACATGCAGGGAAAAATTATCTTAATCAATACTAGGTACTGAAATTACCTACAGATTCGAATAAAATTTAAACGTAAATCCCTTCAGAGTATGGTCGTATGACTAAAAATGTGTTTTTGAAGAGGTGATTTCAAAAATTTAAGTTATCGAGAAAATTTTCACCAATCATGTTTTCATCCTACACAATACTAGATAAAATCCTCTAGTTTTTGATGCCCAAATTGTATGTTCATAGCATTCGTAAGATTCGAGAATTTCAGCCACCGCAAGGAAACATTAGTCTTTTAAAAATAATCGACTCTTTTTTAGATAATTTACTTCTCATAACATCGTAGTCACAAATAAATGAAATGAAGGTCACCTGCGCAGTAGTCTCGTTTAGGAATGCCAATACACTTCTATCTACGTACATTTACAAAGATAATTCTACCCTAAATAACATGAAAGGCGTGATGGTACGAATTAATGAATGAAACGTGGAAGTCGTAATCATTTTTTGTAGGTAGGCATAACCTCTCAGTTAGAAGAAAATAAGGTGCGCTTCACACTTGGAACCTATTCTCTATTCAGTGACATGGGAGACGTGATCAGTGGGGTTAGCATACTTAAGGAACGCTCCGATTCGAACGGTCGAATACGACGAGTCATCACAATGGCTAGCCAAGGACTGCCCGACCTAGCAATTCTTGAACTTACTTACTCTGTAAATGATTATTATTACCTTACCGTAGTAGTAACATGAAACATTTATATTCGACCCCGCCCCCGGCTTCACTCGCTAAACATTTTTAAAATGTGATATAAGAATTTATACCGAAGGATTTCCGGGATAAAAGTAGCCCATGTCACTCAATATAATAATACAATGGATTAAAGGTCACAGCAATTCACGTGGCAACGACGCGGGCGATGCTCTGGCTAAAAGAGGATCCGAGATGACTAACTCTAGTTGGGGACTCAACTTAGAAACAAAATTAAATATGAACACGAGAAGGAATCGACCACAGACTGTAGACAGTCAAAGGAGGCTCTCCCACTTCTAAACTCAAAACTGACACGCAGGCTTGTAAGCCTCAAAATAAATCAACTAAGGGTCGTGACGCATATATACAGGACAGGGCCCCTTAACAAACACCTATTCAATATTGGTTTTACAGACAGTCCTCTATGCAGAGCATGCATGGAGACTGATGAAACGGCCGCACATATACTCTTGGAATCTACAACAACCTGCGGGGACTGCTCGGCTTCCTAGTGGGGCTGGGACGACAGGATGATGTTCATCATCCCACCACGCAAAATGGGCGCATTGACGTTAAGTTGCGGAAAAATTGCCCGTCCTCAAGTATCAAAGCCTATGTCACTCTTCGGTCCTCTAGTTATCTCTGTGCAAAAAATCATGTCGCTTCGTTGCTCTGTGTTGGCATGAAACAAACAAACACACTTTCTCATTTATAATATTGGTAATGAAGTTAGGATATCATCATCTGAACCGAAACGCTATACTTAAAGCGGCTTCTTTGTGGTACTGGATCTGGATACCTGTTTGAGACGAGAATTACCAAAGCATTTTTGACAGCGTACTTTTCGTCTCGCCTCATTACATGTTCCAGCCATCTCATAGGGTCCCCGTCTTTTCTTCAATGGGGGCAACTTTGAATGCCTCTGATGTACTTATTTCGTACTTTATCAAGTATCGTAACCCCCGCTTTCCATCTTAGCCATTTATATTCATGTTTCTTCTTGATAGCTCGGAACCATAACATCTGAAGGACCGAAAAAATTAAAACATTCAAATTATACATCTAAAGAAACTAAAACAATTCGAATTTAAATTCCTTTACTTCCTTACTCCCTACAAAATGCCACATAGAAAGAGCTAAAATGCTACACATCCAAAATAATCATGCTAGCCCCTCAGAGCTCTTTATGCGATCAACCATTATACTTCCTTCCTATTATAGATACTCTGTGGTGTAACACCGGCCTTATCCGGACCCATTCCATTTCCCAGACAGCGCATGCGCTCCCGGCTTCATCTCGAAAGATGGCTTCAGTTGAAGCTGAGTTGAGTGGAAAATCAACCGTTCAATAAGTTAGTTAACTAAAAAGATCCTCCTAAAACCCGGTATATCTAGTTAAATGTAATATAAATGTTATATAAACTGTAATATAATTTATTACAATGTAATAATTGAGTTAAACAACGGCATTGGAGATTAAATCTAGTAATATATATTAGTTTGCTTTGTGAAGTTTTCAGAGATACGAACCGAAAGAGATATTATGTGATGAAATTTCTAAATTAAGCAATTATAAACTTTTACTAGTGAAAATTGTATGAAACGGAACTTTTAAGAAAATCATAGGTAAGTAACATAATTTTCTTTTCATTTTCAAATTGTTATATATCCTAGAATTCAGCTGAAAGCCTTGCCGGTAAAAAATAAGGTTGAATTGGAATCCTGAAACTAATAATACATACAGATACTTGAAAGTTGACAGTGGCGACTCCATTGCCACCATGTCGCTATTACAGGAGATTTTCTCCGCTTCGTCACTTTTTAATTATGCGCCAGATTTTCGGCAGGTACAAAAATTACACTGACCAGCAATATAAAAAAGCCACTAGATTATCATAAAATATTTCCGAAGCCACGCCAGATAGCTTTTTGAAATAAAAAGCAACATTCAAGTGTATTTAATAACGGTTTAAAAAACATCCAATGGAAACAAAAAAAATTTAATTAAAATAGCGCCATTTTTAGGCACTTTGCAAATGGATTTTTTATATTGCTCGTCAGTGTATATTGCTTGCATGTAAATTTCATACAGCCTTAATCCTAATCCTAATTAATATTATAAATGGGAAAGTGTGTTTGTTGGTTTGTCCTTTATTCACGTAAAAACAGAGCTACGGATGCGCGTTTGAACAGAGATTTTTATCTCGGAAATCGTTCCGGGAAATCATTTCTTTTCCTTGTGCGAAGTCTGGTTTGAAAGCTAGTCATCCATAATATGCCTTTTACAAGTCATAGCAGGTGAAAAGGGTAGAAAAATCCCTGCCCACCACTCCTAAGATAAAAGGCATTAAAATGCATTAAAAAAACAGTCAGTTTTGTCGTTTTCTCCGCTTTTAGTTAAATTATTACAATGCTCGTTATGAAATTTTGTTCAAATCAGTCCACTCCCGACTCAGAAATTTGTTCGGACATTCTCGGGCCAGGCATTCCTTGGGTGGCCATTGGTGTGGATCGTACGTATCGAGTCAAAACGAAAGATTTTGCGTTCCTTATGCTAACTCCACAGTATCTTTCGAGTTCCTATAAGCAAACCCACATTCATTCTTTATAATGTAAGTCTAGGTGCCTTTGTATATTCGCCTCAAGACAGCCCCTTGCAAGACATAGTCAATTGAAATATAATATCAAACTACTAAATAGTTAATGAGTAACATCCTTATAAGTTTCAAATGCACAAGTGGAATTGGTTAGCGCTGGAATCTTCCAATTTACATTCCTCTAACTTGTAAACAAAATACCCTAATGGGGCCCCATTGGCTGATACTACGTTCTACAGACGAACTTAGGGCTCCTTGGGTAATTGCCATAACTCCAGGATACCCAGCGAAGCAAAGGCCTTTTATCCCGTGAATACCCAACGGCTGTGTTCTATGGAAACTTATATATTTAGCTGATGATGATGCATAATGATGGAAATGTGGAGACTTGGATGTCCTGATGATGGACTCTAAGGCTCTACATATATTAGAGATAAAAAA
Source organism: Nemapogon koenigi (assembly GCA_963924495.1). Lineage (NCBI taxonomy): Eukaryota > Metazoa > Arthropoda > Insecta > Lepidoptera > Tineidae > Nemapogon > Nemapogon koenigi. The sequence goes on from OZ004642.1 coordinate 933,088, forward strand.
CAATGCATAAACAGCGACTGTAACCAGAGACTAAGGAACTTCACGACACTATTCTGGCTGAGATAAATAGTCTCCTTTATATTTTGCATATAATAGTTTTCGTATTTCGTGTTTCGAAGGGCACTGCAGGGTACATAAAGCTGACGTTTGCACTTTTATGTGTGAGTCAAACGGTTTGTATGTATTTGAAGCGACTTTTAAAGTCCTATATTTGAACACAGCTTATACACAGTTTGATTCAAACATTCCATCAAATAGGGTTCAAACAACACGCAAGTTGACGAAAGGGCACTTTATAGTCTAAGAGACAGTGGCATATTGGGAGGAGGTACTTGATAAAAGCTAAAAGTTCATAAAGACATATTTTTTCATATCATCATCACTACATATTATAAAACAAATATTATATTTACAACAATTTGAATACCTACATAAATACGCTTATAACTACTTACCTATTAGAGATAGATCAATGCTAACACGGACTTTTTTGTAGATCACTTTATTCTACACAATTATTTCCACCATCATTTTGTTACATCTCTGACGGATTAGACATGAAAACTTGCTGCGGCTAACTTTTGCCATGACTTGTTTCACTTATACCATTAGTACTCAGCAAACCTTCCTGATACATACGAGTAATATGATAGTGAAATCCGCAACAAAATTATTTCAGTTTTTGCGTGAAAATTATATTATATTATTTTATAATTATATTATTTTTATAATATGCAGTGATAGTAAAAAGCGTCTGTGTGATTACTGTGCTCGTAGGGTTGCCAACTTTTTTACAAGAAATAATAGTAGTTTATACGGGATCATAATAAGGGTAAGTAATTAAAACGCAAGTGGATTTTTTTAATAGCATCCACTTTATCTAATCCCATGCTGTATAACCTCTCGGACTGAGCCGCGACGACGGGAAAAGACCCGGTATGAGTTTGGTGCCGTGGGAGCGGGGTCGACCGTTGGTTTGGGATGCAACATGCGCTGACACCTTCGCCGCCTGCCACATATCCGCAACTTCCAGAGATGCCGGAGCCGCAGCCCTACATGCCGAGAACACAAAAAAGAGCAAATACTCATGCCTCTCAGCGGACCATTTTGAATTCCTGGCGTTTGCGGTGGAGACTCTGGGTGCGTGGTCACCAGACGCTATAGTTTTTGCAAATAAAATCGGGAAAATACTTCTAACGGAGACCGGCGATTCACGCTCCAAAGCCTTTTTCATACAACGCATAGCGCTAGAAATTCAAAAGGGTAACGCGCTATGTGATCTAGGCACTATGGCAGCGGATTCGGACTCTCTGGAAGAAATTTTTAATTTGTAGTTTTGAGATTTTTTTAATTATTAAGTTATATTATTATTGTTTAAATTATATTAAAGAAAACATACCGCTCTAATCCCATGCACTAGGTATTTTAAATACTTGTTAAATTTCTTAATCGAAAAAAATCAACCGATGTTACCTACTGCGCATGCGCGTTAATTGTCAAGTGACTCGCACATGCGCGTGTCGATTTTTTCATAGAGTTTAATGTGGCTGTATAACAGTATCGAAGTTTGACATAATATTACAGACGCGTATTTATAATACATATAATTATGAAGTATAATTCGATTTTGGAATAGAGACTAGTAGATAAAGTCTATTAAGGTCGGAGAAGGAAAATAAACAGTATTTTATAAAAGTGAACAGTTTTTTTAAATGTTTTGAATACATATTTCTTATTGCTTCTCGCACAACTTAGTGTCATTTTTGAAAGCTTCGTAACCATCACCACAATTAAAATCAAAATTAAAATAAATGAGGAGCTCATTTTTTATTAAATTTATAAAACACTTTCTGTAAAGGCTGAGTTGACGGGTACAGAAAGTAGATATGAGACAATTTTACTAATATTTTAAAATTCTTCTGAAACGAGGCCTGCGCTATGTTGGGCGTATACTTTTTAAACAGATCTACGGATCCTACCTGCAGTGACAGTATTTTGTATCTTTATTTTTGTTCAACAGTAAAAAGTATTATATTGTAGCTGATTACCCGCTACTTCGTACGCGTTGTATTAGGAATATAATTCACCACCTTCCTCAATAGTTGGGCTATCAAATGCAAAAATATTTTTTCAAATCGGTTCAGGAGTTTTTGAGACTATGGAATATATAGGATTTGAATAAATAGAAGACTTATATTTTTTAAACTTTAGCAACCCTACTTATACGATTCATACGGATATAATTTAGAAAATACAAGCTTTTGTCCGGGATAAAAAGTAGCCTATGCTACTACTTAATAGCTATTCCAGACTATAATCACAGCACGCTTCTACAGGGCCTAGCTGTGCAGCCACTATTACATTAACTGCGAGAACCGCTTATAGGCCCTGTAGAAGCGTGCGTCTGTGTGCGTGCGGTCGTTTCGAACGTTTGTACGAAGCTTCCTTACTGCTTTAGCTTATATATTTACTGTGCTATAATCTATCTCTGTGCCAAATTTCATCCATATCCGTTCCGCCGTTCTGGCGTGATTGAGTAACAAACATACATAGATCCATACAAACTTTCGCGTTTATAATATTAGTGGGATGGGATTATAGTGGGATAGTTGGGAACCCTATGTGCTCGCCTCAACTCTCGTTCCGATACCTATACCTCCTCCAAGTCTACCACTGGCTCTCTAGCTATAGTTATGAAATATTTCCGGACATTTTGGGGAGTAACCAACTTTATTGCTACCATTATTCTCATTCATAACAAGGTCTGTTGCTAGTATATACCTCGTCAATCACTGGGGCTTTGTGCAGTTGACGTTTAGAAATATTTATACCCAGTTGGGGATACTTTACTTCTGTTACCCAAAGTTATATCTTGCGATGTAGCCAGAGACATCAGTAACAGTGCCCACTGGATCTAGGATGTGTCACTGCTTATTTGTTATTTTAGAAGAAGTGTGGACGTGGAATAGTTGAAGAAAATAGGGTAGATGACAGGGTAAACAAAATATTATTCTATTTAGTTCGTCATTTAGATTATCAAAAAATATTGGACACGTATTTTATCTTTTTTCAATCAAACAAAAAATGACAGAGATAAAGCGCGTTAAAGTTTGGGAGTGGGGGCTGGTGACGTCACGCCTTGCTAAAAATTGTACCACGGCGTGACGTCACGTGGAACTTTAGAGGGCTATATCTTCATCATTTTTTGTTTAATTGATAAAAGAAAAAGTATGTGTCCAATATTTTCTGATAATCTAACTGACGGACTAATTAGAATTTTTTAGTCATCATGCCTATTGGAGTTTAGCATTTTTGCCAAATGTGAGTACTAAATAAGATCAGTAAAATAAAATACACTTTACAATCTTCTGTTCACTGGAGCGGAGAGGAGAGTAGCGGAGCCTCCAGTGGACAGGCAGCCTTTTAGCCTGTTCTTGGAGGCATTAGGCATCGATCATACAGCCAGTAACCAAATAGTTTGTCCTCTTCATCCTGTCCTAATATAGGGGTGATGACAGTAAAAGAAAATAAATACACAATAATATTTTATATATAGTCTATAACATATAATCACTGAAAATAATGTTTATTTATTTGTTTAATAAATATTTATTTTTTAATATCTAAATTAAAAAGCTTAAATTCATACTTCCGGTCACGTGACCACAAACTTTTAAGTAAATGTCAAATCAATATCCACAGACTAGTAAGTAACTGTATTATAATAACTGTCTGTCAATCTGTCAAGTTGTTTTATTGTTATTTTATCTAATCTGTGACCATCATTTTGTTGGTTACCTAGGTGTGACGTCATCATCGCGCTCACAACGTTTTTGCGGGAATTTGATAAATAAAATTAAAACATGTTTTTTAAATGAAAATGAAAATATGAAGTTTTCTAATCATTTTATTAGGTATAATTTAAAAATATTCCGAAAAAATTGTCATATTATAGTAAGATTTATAAACTTAAAGTTAAGACAAGGGTAAGTTTAATTTGTGTGTTTACAGAACTAAACTAATAAATCGATCTCAATATTAGGTCACTCGTGGTTGTGTTGCTTATGTACTTTATATTATATGAAAATTTCACTGAAAATTTTACCCTTGCTAAATAAATACCTTTACGCTGAGTTTACGGGAAGGGTGGACAGTGATTGAGATATAATTTAAACCTATTAACAAAATCTATATTAGAAGTCGAGTGCGTTGTCATGAAACCGGGAGGTCCCGGGTTCAATTACCATTCGTTCCAAAAAAATGGTAAACACCAATGTTCTTTAAGAATATGTGCTTCAATCGACTCCTCGTGCTTCAAAGGGCACGCAAAACCCGCACTTCTTCTAAAAATAACAGAATTGTGACACATCTAAGTCCATTAAGTGCAGCAACAGGCTTGCCACTTGTTCTGTTCAATATGGACAACTGTCAAAAATCTCTGGCCATAACGCAAGGTATAAAGGTCGTTAAGATGCAATGGGGTTTTTGTTTGTTCTATATTAGAATTACAAAAAATAACTCAGAATAATCGATATGGCATCTATAAAACTGTTAGAAAGTTATTTACAGAAGAACTGAATTTAGATATGTTATCCGACTTAAAACAAAAGGAGGTGGTTTTCAATTCGACTGTTACGTAGTTTTTCCACCAATGGTGAACCGATTTTGATATTTTTTATAATCAAGAGAGAATTCTTTTGGACTGGTCCCATTTTTGGTTTTGGTTTAGTTCAGGATTTTGCAGAAATTTTTAAAATGATGCCGACGCCTTTTATCCCAAGAGGGGTAGGCAGCGACAATCGAATATCATTTGCTACGATCCTGACATACCTCTTTCGCTTCTTTTATATGAAAAGAAAAATAAATAAGTACAAGGTATTTTTGAAAGCTCCTGAAAATTTTCCCCACTGATTATGTTGTACTGAGTAATAAATTGATTATAGAGTGTCACGACCCTTTAACTTATATTGCGGGCTGTAATAGCCGTCTAGGTAATGTAATAAAAAGTTTATCTTAGATTAGGGTGACAATGATTCTCTGGTTTCCTGACGTTAATGGCTACCGATGGGTAACACTGAAAGATCAATTTTGATTATAGCGGTTGACCATGACTCTGATTTCTATAGAACTCAAATCAGAGATAATAATTTAGTGATAAGACGTTATATAAACGACAATTTTACATATTAAATAACATTTTTAACTTATTTTACAATTGTTGAACTAATAATTTATAATAAAGAAATATGCAAAAAAGACAAGTCTAAATAAATGCACTTTATATGTACAGTGTGATTAATAAAGTTTTTTTTTAAATTTAAATTCAAAATTTAATGTTATACATCGTTGGCGACTATTTTAAGAGGCGCTCTTCTTTTGTATGCTCCTATATATTACCTACCTCTTAGGATTTTGAAAATCGTTAAATTCCAGTTAGAATGTAAGTATGGATTTGACTTGTTTAAAAAACCGAAGCGCCGTCTATGAATTATTTTAAGTGGATAAAACAGTAATAATACCTTAAACCTATACAATTTCTATTAAACCGGCTCTCAATTTCTCTACTTAAATTTAAACAGAGGATGTTGCGTTTATTCTGTTTAATCTATATTTCAACATCCGGCTCCGCCCGTGTATATAATTGAACAATATAAAATATAGCCTATGTCACTCAGGGATATCGTAGCTATCTATTAAGAATTTTTAGAATCGGTTTATTAATTTTTGAAATTATTCATTACAAACAAAAATACAAATTACCTCTTTATAATATTATTAGTATTTGTAAAGTTTATCTTTCTCGGTGGCCGTTATAATTTTCATTGCGAGTATTTCCTAAGAGCAGTAATCACATTAAATAATATCGAAAATTCTAAAACGAAACTTGCCAGCTCTCAACAATCAACCTATAACGACATCCAGAAAACAATCCCATGAGATCATGGTCACCCCAGTTTCCTTTACCTAATCGGAAGTCCCCTGATGAAACTTATCCGAAAAAGAGGGTCGAGACGAGAGTTTTTTATATATCTTCAAAGACCGTTCCGAGGATTAATCTGAAACTTTGTTTTTCTCCATTGGTGCTAGGAATTTTTATTTTCCTTGTAATAAATGTATCAAAATAACTGACAGTGACGTATTTCAGGAAATAAATAAGATCCCCCGACGAATATTTTGGGAAACTTTCGTTAGGTTATTGGATCAAGAAACACATGTAAGTACAACTAGGTTACGTACTGAAAGTCTGAAAGAAAACCAGACACAATTTCAATCACATTTTTTTATTTCTACACGGGTTGCCTTACAGCTCCCGAAACCGTGTTACGATCCCAGGGTACCCAGCGGAAGACCAAGCCTCCCTCTTTTAGCCCATGGTATTTGTGAGGCTATACCTAACGAGTGGCCAGTTCTGATGTAATTCTTTAGATGTAAAAGCCTCTAAGTGTGGTTTGTCGGATTATGTACATAAGTTTTTAATTATAAAAACCCATTGGCACTTGGCCGGGATCCGGAATCGAACTGGTGGTCTGCCTGTTAATAACAGACGTCTTAACCACTCGGCCACCGACACACAATCACATCATTATAGTTAATATTTTGTAAATTGGATGCTACATAGTAGAAATAGGCGCTTATCTCTGGCCACACTGCAAGGCATAAGGGCCTTAAAGTTTATTTATATATGTACAATCATCGCACCTTTTATTCCATGAGGCCTAGATCTTGCTACGATCCTGAATAATACTTCCGTTTTTTATTGGGTTTCGTAAATCCAATAAAAAACGGAAACCTTTTAAAATCACTCTTGTGTTGAGACCCAATCACGGACGTTTATAACTAAAAAAAAAATTCAAGTGCATCATGTGACAGATCAAATGAAAAGGCTCGTTATTAGAAATACCTTTGAATTTTTTTATATTAAAGAAAGCAAAACCTAAACGGGAAAGTGGTCGATGGGAAAAATGAGTGATGAAAGAGCAACGCATTTATCTAGAATCGCGCGCATGCGAGCAGAATAAAAACAGTAAGCATAAATTTTGTTTAAAACGCAATTTAAATAAAAATCTTATACAACATAGAAATAATTTTACAATGAAACGATAGATAATTACCAAAAAAATATTTACGTTATTTCTTGTTCATCTATATTATAGCCATAAAATTTGATAAATAAAGTTTTCAGAGGTGTATTTAGGATTTTTTTCTATCGAGTAAAATGTTTCTAATCATATTTTCAAAACAATAACAATATTTGTCATATCCATCAATATATAGTTTTTTCAGTTTCGTAAATAGATCAAGTTTTCTGAAAAATTTGATTAAAAATTGGATTTTGATGACTGAAAAAAAATTGTACGAACGCCTCTCTACACGAGTCGACTCGCTCTTGGCCAATTTTTATTCATCACACCTCTAATAAATGCAAAAGTTCATCGAGGTCAATCTGTATTTCCTTTTACTTGTGCTATCTATCATCACTTTTATCTCAAGAATGGAAGACAAGGAAAATCGAGTGACATTTTCTACGATCCTGATAGATTTTTCGCTTCTTTTTCATTCTTTCAATGAATCAAAACCAGCGTAAAAATGTATAGAGTTTCACTTGCCATTAGCTCATGCCATTTATTTGGATAGAGGTTACTAAAATAGAATAGCATAGTTTTTTTAATATCTCATGAACCATTTCGACTTCAATGAAAAGTTAACTATGAAATATGCATACAGCACTTGGCCCATATTCTCAGCTATGCTATGCTATGTGTCTTTTATGACCTGTGGGCATTTCTTGTCTCGGTTTATAGAATACTTTCAACAACGAGAAATGTGAAAAGAATTGAAAAATGCATCGTTGATTAAAAATAAATTCGATTTTAAATTGTATTTAATTTCTTTTCAGTTTTTTAATTGTAGAGTTTTCATTTTATTTAATAATATTTAAATAACACCTTATATAAAAAACAACCTTAAAATTAAATCTAAACATCCGCGTGGAATAGTGGCAGATATTTCGTAGAGTTTCTACACCAAACAGCACAAGTAATTTTCTATAATTGTACTATATATTTCCGCTGCAGCTCCCGCTTTGATTACTGTTTCCCTGATATGAGACTAGGCTAACGTGTCCACGCACGTAGCATTCCATACAAGGGCACGACCTCGCTACTAGTTATTCTATCTAGGTATTCTCTTCTCGTCTTCCCGAATAGTTTCGGTTAGTTCAAGGATAGCAGAGCTTCTATTGACACAAGAGCGATTTTAATGGTGTCATTGAGAGACCTGTTTCATTATACTTTCATCGGTTACCTTACGACTTCCGGATTTATTAAAAAAATACAAAAACTATTTCCGTTCGAGCAATTTTGCACTCTAGCAATAAAATTATGTAGATAGCACATTTATTGTATGTGGGCAGCTATACAAGGGGGAGAACGGAATAAGATCTATCCGACCCTAAATGTCATCCTCACCTGCACGCTTGGTATACCCTCTGCTAGACAACAAATGAGGCTCTGGCGACCGAGCAATGGCGGTATAACCATACACCTAGCTAGGAAACTGGCTGGAAGAGGCTACAGCGAGCCTGAAGACCTAAATAGTCTCAAAATGTCTGGTGCAGAAGGCAAGGGGAAACCACTGCACTATTCTTCCCAAGAAAGTTAACCATGGCGAGTCAATACTAGGTGCGTCGCGCTGTGGACCGCCATGATTTACCACGACCGCTTACAGTTTGGCACACAGGTACTTTCAGTTCTTAAAAATATTCCCAAGGGGGATGGGAGTTATGACGTCATCAATTTTTTGTATGGGATTTGAAATTTTTTTACAGAAACCTATCGCGTGTGGTATCAAATCAAAGGGCTTCATGAGCCATCTAAAAATATACCACACCATTACCTTTCGGCCACCTGTTGTCTAAAAATCAAATATTTCCAAAACATACCAAGTTTGAGCTCCTTTGTAAAAAATACTTGATATACTTATATCTAATGTCAAAGAGGCAATTTTTAAAGTTTTATTTTTTCTTTATTAAAAAGTTGGACAATTCTTTGAGGTTCAGAATATTTTGAAACTTATCGAACGTGATGTTATTGTGTTTTATTGTATTATCTAAGTTATTTTTTTATATCAATGGTTAAATTGATGCTAACACGCTTCTTGACGACTCAGTCAAAATTATACACTGTCATGCTATCTAAATGAAGTAATATAAGAAAACACCCCAAACCGAGTTAATTGCAAACATCGTCATATAATGATTAATGTTTAGTATGACATTGTAGGTATTCTGTGGTCGGAGGGCTCTAATGGTTATATTATACAAACGACAACAAAATGTAGCTTTATAATGTAGATGAAATGTGGACGCTTTTAATAATGAACTTGTTTACAATTTTGTTGAGATGTAGCCCGACTTCACCCGTGTTACAATTCCGTCTATAAAAAAAACAACGGATCAACAATTTCCACGTATTTTTATTTTATTTTATTCTGGATAACAAACAACCATACAACAAACATTACTACAACATAGATACATATTTAAAAAATAACAGTCATATAGTCAGTGACGTTATCCAAAAATACCGCTTCATTCAAAACAATATACATGCAAACTCCAAAAAATATAGAAATAAAAAAACAAAACAAACAAAAAAAAAAGTTTAAGGGAATTATTCTGGGATAAACTATTCCCAATTTCTCTGTAAATAATCCACCTGTGTCACAGTAATTTAGCATATAGGTACTTATTGAATATATCTAAGTGAAATAACTCTTATTTTTTCAATGGATTTTATTGAATAGGAAATATGGGTAGTTAAACTTTTCCCCTGCTGTCTCTTTCATAATCTATCACAAAACTCTAATTTTTTTTAAAAGCGCTGTTATACCATTACCCTTCATTTATATATGTCGAATTTTTTGGTAGCTTATTGAAAATTTAAAATAATAATAATTTTATTATTTTTGCCAAATTAAAAAATCATTTTTTTTTTTAATTTTTAATAAGCTACAAAAAAAGCGATATATATAATTGAAGAATAATGGTATAAGAGCGCTTTAAAAAAATTTAGAGTTTTGTGATAGATTATGAAAGAGACAGAAGGGGCAGAATAATCCTTTATTCTATCACCCATATTTCCTATTAAATAAAACCAATTGAAAAAATAACGACTATTTCACTTAGATATATTGAATAAGTAACTATATGCTAAATTACAGTGACACAGGTGGAGTATTTACAGAGAAATTGGACCCTTAACAAAATACAATTAACTACCTAAATACTAGAAGTTGGAGCTGAAAGCAAGCATGTAGGTAGGTACTCTATTGTGTTATTTATTGGTACTAAGGATATGTTTCTGCTACAATATCAATTTTCCGCTTATAACATTACGTATAGAGATGTCACCGCCAGAATTCCGTCTGCTGTTGACTATTTTGATAATAATGCCTTTATTACTTCTATTTAATGACCAGCTTCGCCCGTGGAAATGTTTGAAATGTGACATAAGATTTTATCCCGAAGGATTACTGTGATAGTCAACCCACTCAATAAATCACATTGTTCCGTTGCTCAGTTTTGACGTGAAATAAAATTAAATGAAGGGTACACTCAATAGTATGCACTGAGGTCAGACCAAGTTTGACAACAGGTTATCCCCACATCACTACAGGTGATCACATCAGCAGTAAACCACAGGCACAGTCCATTCCAGGTGACAACACTGACAACACAGTTCCACATGGATGTTGGTTTCATACTGCATCGACCTTTGGTCTGGGAGGGGAGTGAAACCTGGTATCGCGCTAGTGAAAATATTTAATAGATTGGTATATGAGCAATGTTGCAATGAGTTGGATTGTGGGATGTGTGGCGGCACATCGCGTCGATAGATGTCGCACCGTTACTATCTCATTGAAACCTGTATCGCTCCATTGAAAATATTTAATATATTGGCATATATGCAACTTTTCAACGATATGCGTTGGGGAGTATTCCTTTTACTCACAATCGTTGGATTGTTGTATGTAGCCATTTCTATATTGGTGACCCCGACGTGATCACAGCCTGTCCAGCCACATAAATGACCCCGCATCCTACTCCCACTTCCCACTGATGAGATGTCAGTCCTTACCAGGTCCTCCCGTGGACGCCCCGATGACGACAGGTCATTCCCACATCACGACATGTGATTCCGCACTGCAGTCCACCACACAGTCCATCACAGCTGACAACGCTAAAATGGATGTTGGTTTCAAACTGTATCGACCATTCATGTGGCGGCACATCGCGTCGCGTCGATAGATGTAGCACCGTTACTATCTCATTGAAACCTGTATCGAGCCGTTGAAAATATTTAATAGATTGGCATATATGTAACTTTCCAACGATGTGCGTTGGGGAGTATTCCTTTTACTCACACTCGTTGGATTGTTGTATGTAGCCATTTCTATAGATGTTTGGATTCATTGCCCATGTTGCTCTGAATGCTGCTTACATTGACATTATTGGTTACTGATCGTCTTCCAAGAGACGAAGCGTCATGTTTTATACACCTAAACCTTCCTTCTGAATCAATCTACCTATAGGGGTACAGTTAAAATCGGTACAGTAGTTTTTGAGTCTATAAGGGACAAACAAACAAACATTCTTTTATATATAGAAGGTATTTAATTTGAAAGTTATCAGTTTTCCCTATGGGGATTCCACTCCATATATTCGATTTGGAAATGAATGAATCCAATTTCGCGACTTTATTACATTTTGTGAAAGCGATTTTCATGAAAAACTCTTTTACATATTGAAAAGTCATATTGTAGAAGGCTACACGTGTATCTTTACATATATACAAGTACTGCCACTTGTCGTAACAATTTTCAATAAGTTTTCGTTTGACGGAGTAAAATTTATTTTATATAGGCTTGTGTTTAAGCGGCGCCCAAAAATGTATCTATTTTGTACCAAAAAAATTCTAAACGGTTACCAAAATGGATGAATGGTCACCAAATTACGTTTCCTAAAATATTATGAAATAGATCCATTTTTGGTATTATTGACTGCCATAAAAATATATAGACGCCTTTAAAATACACTTTATACTTAATAAATTTTATACTAACCTAACCTAACCTACCTACCTTACTTGGTGACCATTTATCCATTACTTGGTGACCATTTATCCATTTTAGAAACCAAATAAAATATTAGTACAAGGCGTGCGATTTTTCTGATGTTTTTTCTATTATTTTGGATCATAATATGATATACTTTAGGACACTTTTAATAGTGTCAATTATTTTATTTGGAGTTGTTTATTTTATTTGGTGCCTAAGCTTAGAGTCTTAAAAATATTTTTGGTGTCCGCGTAAATTATACCCTTTTATTAACCGACTTCGAAAAAAAAAAGAAGGAGAAGGTTCTCAATTCGGACCGTATTTTTATGTATGTATGTACATCGATAACTCCGCCAATTGTGAACCGATTTTGATGGTTTCTTTTTTAATCGACAGATAACTCTTCCGGATTGGTCCCATTTTTATCTCATAAAAATTGGTTCACTGGTTTTTCAGGAATTTTGAAAAATCACACTTTATAAGTATTTTTTCTTAATATCTCGATGAAATATATACTGATTTTGGCGACTTATTTTTTTAAAGATATAATAATTTCTTTTCATCATCTCACAGACATATGACGAAAATCAGTTCAGTAGTTTTCCAGAAATTCAGTAATTTGCTTATGTTTACGGCTGAAAATTATATATCAGAGAAAAGCCTTAGCAACGGTTGCTATTGACACGAATTTGTCAATTTTCGTATCGACGGTGGTCTAGCGGCTAAAGGTATGGAATGCAGCACATTGCTCGAGGTTCAAATCCCATCCACCGCAGTATTTTTTTTAATTTTCCATCATTTTTTTTAGTTGCGTTATTATTTATTTCTCAGGGCAACAAATTCACTTAAAAGGGAAAAATAAACCTTTTAAAAAAAAGTGTACCGACTTCAAAAATTTGCACTGAAAAGTAAGAAATAATAAAAATTTCGTCGTAGAATTTGAAGACGGTTGGTGCCAAATTAGGATACAAAATTAAGTAAACATCTAGGGACATAAAGATCTGTTCAATATTATCTGTGTTTGTACTGATGATCGTAGGTTCCTAATGAATTATCTAGATTAGTGAATTTGGGTACTAAATTATTTCTAATTTGGCACCAACCGTCTTCAAATTCTACGACGAAATTTTTATTATTTCTTACTTTTCAGTGCAAATTTTTGAAGTCGGTACACTTTTTTTTAAAAGGTTTATATATATCAAGGTGCGTCGGTGGCGGTTTTTTAATTAAAAACTTATGACAAACCTCGCAAGGCTTTTCCATCTAAATATGTATAGCTCAACAGAACTAGCCACTCGTTAGGTATAGCCTCACAAATACCATCGGCTAAACCAGGGAACTTGGTCTTTGGCTGGGGTACCCTGGAACGGTAACACGGTTTCGGGAGCTGTAAAGCAAACCGTGGAGAAAAAATAAATTTTTTTATAACTTTGAAAACTACTACAATAAGGCGTATTCAAGAGTTAACTTCCTTGGGTATTATTATTTAGGGGTGTTATACCGTAAATTTATATTTAAAAAGAAAACTAGATTTCGGGGGTATCGTAGCTCCTAAACGGATGAACCGATTTTGATTCAGTATTTTTTGTTTGAAAGGTGACTTGATCGAGAGAGATAGCTATAAAGCTATGAAAATCTGTTCAACCGTTTGAAGATTCATCAGCACTTTCTAGTCGTTAAAGGGATGTGAGCAACTTACTGGTCTGATCGATTCGAAATTTAGTATTGATGCCTCATCAGGAAGCAGCCAGATACAGATCACCAACTCCTCACCGACTCAGGGGTTTAAATAAAAATAAATATTTTTTTGTTTATAAAGTTGTAAGTTACTTTGCTGTTATGCACAGAGTAGTGATATAGATTAAATCCCAGAGTATTATCTGTGAGTATATAGTTCTTCTATCTATCTATCATCACGCCTTTTATCCCAAGAGGGGTAGGCAGAGACAATCGAATGCCATTTGTTACGATCCTGACACGATCTTTCGCTTGTTTTATATTCATCATACCTTAGCATGTAGCTCGGCGATTGTGTGTACTTTTAATATTTCCATCGATGAATATATTTTTTATATCTTCAATAAAAATACACCTAGGTCGTCCTCTGTTCTTGTAGCTCTAATAAAAATATCTTTAACACTGTGCGATTCCCAAAAAGGGTTACTCCCTCGGGACGTAATGTAAGACAGAAAAAAGGGCTCTAATGTAACACTTCTTATCTTATGTGAAACAAAGTACGTAAATATATGGAATGGGGTGTAAATGTTAACAAAAGGAGGTTAGGTATTTAGCATAGTAGGTAGGGCATTGGCCTTGAAAGCGGGGGACCCAGGTTCAAATCCCATATGTGACAAAAAGCTAAGCCATCTCGAGTTCTTGCGTTTCGGAGGGCACGGAAAGTCGTCCGCACTTCTTTTAAAAATTACTTGAGTCTAAAACTTCTTCAAGAATTGGGCTATCAAATGCATTTTTTTTAAATCCGACTGCTATAGGTGAACCACTGAGAAAGTACCACTCCCATGTCCATGAGGGGTGAGGGGCGGGCGTGATTCTGTTATACACGATGCGAGGTTTCGCGCGATGTGTCTGTTGTCGAATATGTTTATGTATATAAGGTAGTCGATATCCTAATTGGTAGGACGGTGGACTTGAAACCGGAGGTCCCGGGTTCGAATCCTACCCCTTGCCAAAATGCTAAGCACCAATTTTCTTTAAGAATATGTGCTTAAATCGACACCTCGTGCTCCCCTGCCAAGCGTGGTGGGTGACTATGGCAATTCCTCTCAATGAGCACCACTAAAAATGGTGCACCTAGAGGGAGACCATGATCCAGCAGTGGATCTTCTGATAAAAGGGCCTTATTTATAAGAAGTAATACACAAACTCTAATAAAAAACAATAACAAAACTTTTATATATAAGTTTGTACAGAGAATAAAAGAAAACTTGTTTAGCAAAACCATTGTTTGGGAACTACTATTCTTCGTACACTGAATTATTAAACTTGGATTTGATCCTAAGAAACCTACTTTACTTACTTACCTAAAGGCCGATTTAGATAGTTCTAGTGGTTAGTAGAGTGCGTTAGGATAGTACATTAGTTGAAACATGTAAACGGTAGTTTCCAGTACTCGTACTAGTACGTTCCACTCGCCTTTCAACTAGAATCAAATAGAATCGCTTTTTATTTTTGTTTCAAGTGACACCCTCCCGCGCCCGCTCAACCCCCCGCGCGTTCCTGACTCGCTACTCGCTGTAGTCTAAACGGTCAGTTTTAGTAACTTGCACAAGTTGACAAGGAGAGTTATGTGTGTTTTGGCCTACAAAATGGCAATCTACTGGAAGAAGTATAAACGTCACTGGAAACCTACTAATGCACTGGCATTCGAGTGCCACCTACGCACTCTACTAAACGCTCGTAACGTCTAAATCGGCCTTAATATACTAATCCCTCAGAATACAGAATATGCATCTCTATATATTATGTCTGGTATTAACTAGGCAGATCCTATAGCCATGTAAATGGGGTTTTTAATTAAAAACTTATGTACATAATCCGACAAACCAAACTTAGAGGCTTTTCCATCTAAATGTACCTCAACAGAACTGCCCACTTGTTAGGTATATAATACAATTACCATCGGCTAAACAAGGGAGACTTGGTCTTCCGATGAGTTCCAGGATGTGCTGGAACCGTAACACGGCTTCAGGAGCTGTAAGGCAACTCGTGAAGAAAGAAAAAAAACTGTATCAAAGTTAATGTTTCATCCGGCAGTTTGAAGATTAATTTTCCCCTTTAATGACGAAAAGTTAAATGTTTATTTTGAAATTAAACTATTTTTTTTTTGTAAAAGACGCCATCTGTTGCATAGCAGTTGAAATAACGGTGCGAAGTATTCGTACGGGAACCTAGAAATATAAAAGCGTAATGTGTCCAAAAATGTCCGAATCACTCCGAAACTACTAAACGTGAAACCGAGTGTCCCGGATCCCGGCCATGTACCAATGGGTTTTTTCAATTAAAAACTTATGTACATAATCCGACAAACCACACTTAGAGGCTTTTCCATCTAAATATACTTCAACAGAACTAGCCACTCGTTAGGTATAGCCTCACGAATACCATCGGCTAAACGAGGGAGACTTGGTCTTCCGCTGGGTACCCTGGAACCGTGTCACGGTTTTGGGAGCTGTAAGGCAACCCGTGAAGAAAAAAAAAACTACTGAACGGATTTTGTTGCGGTTTTCACGAATAAATAGATTGGTTCACGAGGAAACATGAACGTGACCAATAACAGTATTAGTAAACCAAGTTGGGGAAAAATTAGCGCCAGCAAGCTTTGATGTCTAATCTGTCAGGTATACAAGGGTCATTCACGTGAAGCGGACAGGGGAAAAAGGTTCAAGTTTCCGATTTCAGTTATATTTTATTTAACTCTAACATATTAACTTTAACTTTACTTTAAACTTTTTTTTTTGTACTTTTGCACATAATAACTTACCAACAAGTACCTACACACATAACATACCTAAACAAACACAAATGAAAAAAAAGAAAACATATATAAAAAAAAACATCCTTTGCAACAGAAACAACAGCCACGGTTTGTAAACCTACCCTACTCCAAAACCTACAAACTTCTAGTCAATGCCACTATAGTGCAATCATTTTGAAATGGCACGTTTTATTTATATTAAATAAATAAAGACAGGTAGTTTGTTAGAGGTACTATTTTATATAATGTTTTTTTTTTATTTTTTTTTTATTTAAGTATTACAATTCTTGTTTAAATCGTTATTGTACCAGTGCGAAGCCGGAAGCGGATCGCTAGTTGACTTTAATTCCCAAGAAAGTGCAGCGAAAGACTCGCCACATACTCTAAACTGTATAAAAGTGGACCATGTTACCACTGGCAGCCTTAAAACATAAACTGCGATTATGCAAAGTAGTTTCAATGGAAATATTAGACGAGTAAGCAAGAATATAAATACTAGGTCAGATCGTGTGATAAGCACCCTACATATTAAAGTGGAGACGATATAAGCTAAGCGATTCCTAACGTGCCTTATCTCATACTATACTCAATAGATATTGAAGAGTTTGGAGAAGAAAGATGATGTTGTGACTGAAATGAAGAAAAGTGGTTTACGCTGGTTTGGACACGTTGAAATAATGAAGGATGAAAGATTGACTAAAAAGGTTTATATAGCTGAAGTGAAAGGAAATGCTGGCAGAGGACGACCTAGACTTTTATTGAACATATAGAAAATGTATTGGTCGATGAAAATATTAAAAGTACACACAATCGCCGAGCATGTATGAAAGGGATGATGAGTATAAAAAAAAGCGAAAGAGGGGATCGTAACAAATGGCATTCTATTGTATCTGCCTACCCCTCTTGGAATAAAAGGCGTGATGATAGATAGATAAATAAAAAAACCGGTCAAGTGTGAGTCGGATTCGCACACGAAGGGTTCCGTCAGACCAAGTTTGACATAGAGGGGGCGCAGGAACAAATTAGTCCGACTCACACTTGGTCAGTTTTATTATTTGTGAGTATGCATTATAGTTATACTTTTGTTTGTATTTTTGTTTCTTTCTTCACAGTGTTACGGTTCCAGGGTACCCAGCGGAAGACCATGTCTCCCTCGTTTAGCGTGGCGTCGGTGGCCGAGTGGTTAAGACGTCTGGTATTGACTAGGCAGACCCCGGCATTCCGGATCCCGGCCATGTACCAATGGGTTTTTTAATTAAAAACTTATGTACATAATCCGACAAACCACACTTAGAGGCTTTTCCATTTAAATATACCTCAACAGAACTAGCCATTCGTTAGGTATAGGGGTATAGCCTCACAAATAACGGCTAAACGAGGGAGACATGGTCTTCCGCTGGGTACCCTGGACGTTTGTATGTATTGCCATTATAGCCTATATTTAGATCGAGCAAGAATAATCTAGAATAACGTAGCTTTTTTGCAGTGAAAAAAAAAATACGAGATTAGCAGTCCGCTTAGTATATGATATTCCCGTCCCGCGTGAAAAAATTTTAAATGCGAAACAATTTCCTCATACACAATTTAACACCCCGTTGCACCCCTCCTCAGGGGTTGTTTTTCAAAATATCTTTCCGTATAAAGTATCAAGTAAACAACAACATTTATCCCCACTAAACTTCAACACCTCATTTGCACTCCTGCTTGATTGTTTTGAAAAATCCTAAAACATGTGTTTTATTTATTTTGAAGAGGATTTGTACCAAGTTTCACGCAGGGAATACGACTTTCAATACACATTTTAACCCCCCATTTCACCCCCTAGGGGTTAATTTTCTAAAACTCCGTTATTAGTGGACCTCTACACCCCCTAAATCCTTCCAATTTTCATATTTATATCTACAGTGGTTTAGACTGTGCGTTGATTATCAGTCAGTCAGCGAGACGATTGTTTTATTTCATATCCCACTAATATTATAAACGCGGTATGGATCTATGGATGTATGTTTGTTACTCAATCACGCCAGAACGGCTGTACGGATCTGGATGAAATTTGAGATTATAGTCTAGATAGATTTTAGGTGGTTATAGTGGTAGTTTAGAGGTCAGAGAATGACATATACTACTTTTTAAACCGAGAAAGCGGGCGGGGGAAGGGCAAATTACAGCTACGGGATTATTTCTTTTTGCATCTATTTCTATGCGGGTGAAACCGCGAAAAGAAGCTTTAATTTTGAAATCACAGACAGAGAATAATTTAGCAATGAAAGTGCTATATGAAGCTTTGTTCTAAACAAACAATGGTCCCGTAGGAAATAATAAGGTTGGTAATACCAAAGCTGTTTCCTAGGAATGTAATTAAAATAACTGTCTACTTCATTTGACGTGAAACGTTTTGTGTTAAATGTTACGGTTAATTGGGAAAAATATTAGCTGTACAATTTCTTAGTTCATATCTATCCCACTAATATAATAAACGCGAAAGTTTGTATGGATGTATGTTTGTTACTCAATCACTCCAGAACGGCTGAACGGATCTGGATGACATTAGGCACAGAGATAGATTATAGTCTGGAATAGCACATAGGCTACTTTTTATCCCGGAAAAATGTATGGTTCCCGTGGGATAGATTTGTTTTTGTTCTTACGGGATCGATATGATTTTTTGCATAGTGTGGTAGTTTAGGGGTCAGAGATTGACATATACTACTTTTTATACCGTGATAGCGGGCGGGGGAGGGGCAATTTACTGCCACGGGATTATTTCTTTTTGGATCTATTTCCACGCGGGTGAAACCGCGGACATAAGCTTGGAAGTACAGAAATTAGTTTAATTTTAAGTGACACAATAATTTTGATTTGTTTCTTTATTTTCGTCATTAGAGGGAAAAATAGTCTTCGAAAAATTACGTATCAAACATTAATTTTGATACAGTATTAAGAGAGATATTTATTTATTTATAGACGATCAACAGCTATAAAGACAAAAACATCGTGACAAAAATCATGAGCCGATAACACCATAACTTAACTATCCATAATTATATTACAATGGTGCAATCAGGTACAATAAAGTTACCAAACAAGTACCTAGATTTAGTGTGTGTGTGTGTGTGACAGACATATGACGAAAATCGGTATAGTAGTTTTCAGAAATTCAGTAATTTACTGTTTACTGCTGAAAATTGTATCAGAGAAAAGCATTAGCAACGGCAATAGCAATATTGACACGAAGTTGTGAATTTTGTTTTTTAACCGACTTCCAAAAAAAGAAGGAGAAGGTTCTCAATTCGGACCGTTTTTTTTTTTATGTATGTATGTACGTCGATAACTCCGCGAATTGTGAACCGATTTTGATGGTTTCTTTTTTAATCGACAGATAACTCTTCCGGATTGGTCCCATTTTTATCTCATAAAAATTGGTTCATTAGTTTTTCAGAAATTTTGAAAAAACTGACTTTATAAGTACATTTTTCTTGATATCTCGATAAAATATGTACCGATTTTGACGACTTATTTTTTTTAAGACATCATAATTTCTCGACATTATCTCACAGACATATGACGACAAACGGTTCAGTAGTTTTTCAGAAATTCAGTAATTAATTTCTGTTTACGGCTGAAAATTATGTATCAGAAAAAGCCTTAGCAACGGTTGCTATTGACACGAAGTTGTCAATTTTCGTAACGATGGTGTAGCGGTTAAATATAATGGGGTGCATAGGATGCACAATCACATGGTTCAAATCACATCCACAGCGGTATTTTTTTTAAATTTTCCATCAATATTTTTTTAGTTGCGTTATTATTTGTCTCTCAAGGCAGCAAAACCACTTAAAAGGGTAAAATAAACCTTTTAAAAAAAAGTGCACCGACTTCAAAAATTTGCACTGAAAAGTAAGAAATAATAAATATTTCGTCGTAGAATTTGAAGACGGTTGGTGCCAAATTAGAAACAACTTAGTTCCCAAATTCACTAATCTAGACAATTCATTAGGAACCTACGATCATCAGTAGGTACATACAAACATAGATAATATTGAACAGATCTTCTTAGATATTTACTTAGTTTTGTATCCTAATTTGGCACCAACCGTCTTCAAATTCTACGACGAAATATTTATTATTTCTTACTTTTCAGTGCAAATTTTTGAAGTCGGTGCACTTTTTTTTAAAAGGTTTATATATTTCAAAGAATTCAAAGAAGCCAGGGCGAAAGCTTGGATGAGTGTGAGTTTGTTTGTAAGATATAGACTCGAAAACTACTGGACAAATTATTATGTTTAAAAAATATAGGATTTCGTAAGATACGTCAATTTTTGCAACTAAAATTGGAGAAAAATTACATAATAACACTACAATTACAAAATTTTCACGGGCAGAGTCAGTCGGGTCTGAAAACTAATTTCTTTACGGATGGCCTAGGGTACCCAGCAGAAGACCAAGGTCTCCCTCTTTTAGCCGATGGTATTTTGTGATGCTATAACTAACGAGTGGCTAGTTCTGTTGGAAAAGCCTTGAGTGTGGTTTGTCGGAAGAGACAAATATTTCTAAAATGTTAATCAACTTCTCGTGTTTTGGGGGCATATAAAGCTGGCGACAATAGAAGAGTGACAGCTCTCTAAATGTAGCCACTGTTACCGCAAGGACACTGCCACTTTATTTATCGTTCTATTTTCTCAATTCTTTCCTTTTTTCTTCTTGCTACCAATTACTTTTAAATTTAAAATTATTTTGTGTACGTTTTCCGATTTTACGAGTGGCAAAAAATAAATATTTATTAGAATCCCCTTTAACCCTTGTGATAAGGGTCGTTGTTAGCCGATATCCTGTTATATTATGAAGGAAACCGTATTTTAACGGATTTATAGCTGTCAACAAGGAACATTTTGCTTTCAGTAATAATTACTTTTCAAATAAATAAACTAAATTAGGTTTCTTGTTCTGGGCTTGCTTACGATTATCATGTCACCAGTCCAGGGTACTCGAGGTACCCAGATAAAGATAATTCTTATACTTATTATATAATAAATCGCATGCCTTTAGGATCTGTTTTCCTGTAGATTGTGGATAGAGAGTAGTATATTCCTTGCTTATCACTAATATTAATTTCATTTTTTTTTAATTTTTACGGGCTTTGCGGTGCGGCCAAAGACCAGACACGTTTTGCCTGTTTTCTATATTATACCCTTTGAGTCTAGTACTAGCCCCTGTACCACTGTATTTTTCTGTCGTTTTTTTGTCGAAACGGATTTTACGTTATATGATGATTATGTTAAAATAAAAACATAATAATTATAATTAATGATTGGAAACACTAAGTTTGACGCCCTAGATCGCCTTTCCCGTTTAAAACATGACAATTAACTATTTTCCTAGAGCTCTGTCTCGCGACACAAAACGATACCAACTAAATCTAAGGTAACTTATTACTGCGGTCAGTTTAACTGGTCAAAGTGGAAAAAATTGGCGAAAGGGGGAGCCCGTCTATGGCCCCTCCATAGGCTTAGTACTCTATGATTATACCTGTTGCTGCACTTACTTCAGATGGCTTTACGTGTCCTTTGAAGCACGAGAAGTAGATTAAAGCACTTATTATTAAAGATAATGGTGAGATTTGAACCTGGATCCCCTACCTTCTACCAAGCCCCAATTTTAAACTAACAAACAGACAGATGTAAGTATAACTCATATGTCTCGTATTACGCTGAACGTAAATACAATATTAATTGTTTGCAGGTACCACGCGAGACTTCAGAGCACTCGTATCTCATCTCCGCCCACTCGTGAAAACTTGTCTCTTCACACAAAAGCAAGAAATGAACTGAAAATTTCATGACATTCCGACATTTCTTCACATCTGGCACAACTTTAACAATACCCTACGAAGAATGCTTATGAATCAAACTTTTTAATAACACTTCAAGATGACTAAAGTCAAGTTAAAATTGATTTTATTTGTTTTAAGCGCACTCCTAACTGATTATGTACATGCAAGACCATTTCCTGATTCCATAAACACGACAGATTTTGATACAATATCTAATTACACATACATACCGGTAGATACTGATTCTGATACTTTGATTGTTGCTCTTGAAGAAGAAGTGAGACGTGCTGATAAAACAAACAAAAGTTCTAAAAAACAATTAGATGCTATGATGAAAGCGGAACAGAATAGAGATGATAATATGTATAAGAAGAAAAAGAATGAACCAACAGCTATGCTAGAATTAGCTAAAGAGAATGCTGATGATTTTCACAAACAACTAAACATGTCAAGTCCTATGTTAGAAGAAATATTTGATGCTGAGACCGGTAGAGAAGAAACATTGACAGATATTTTGTTTAAATCGGAGACAGAATTTAATGAAGATGCTCCTAGGTTTGAATTCTTGATTGGTGCCAAAATAAATGAGACAGATTTAAAGAAATTTAGTGAGAATAGTTTAGAAGCTGGTGTAAATGGTAGTGTTTTTAAGAAAAGTGACTATGTCGAGTTAGTAGAGTTGGCTAAACCGACAAAAACGAGTGACAATAAAAGCGCGTATTTCTCGAACATCACTGTACACGAGGTTGAAAATGATGTTGCACCGGATACAAGTGAGTATATTCTGTAATGACGTAGTTATTTTAGGAGATCGAAATATATAGAAAGGAAACGTTAGAATTTTCAGATAAGGATATTTAAATAAGACAGGAAAAATAGCGCGATGTTAACTAGATTTGGTAAGGATATAAGGAACAGGGGAAAATAGGTGAACCAATAACAAACACTCAAGAGATTATCATTGTATATTTTGTATTATGTGAATAATGTTATTGTATTGTTGTACTTTAAGGTAATCGTTTCGTACGCGGCAATCTACATTTTCCCTATGATACAAGTAAAAAAATATTATTTTTTCAGTCGTTTGTCCTTTGAGTTTTGTTTTTCATATCTAATCTGACAACAACATTCCTAAGGCGGTTACATAACACACCTTTCTATAATACGATGCAAAGACATAAGCCTGTGGCATACAGACTGACAAACATGTTGAGATTATAAAGGCCACTTGGCTACGAAACTCAACAGTCTTGCAGAGTAAATCAATAAATTACAGCGTACGATACGATGACGATACGACTCGTATGCGAAAGCTCTACTAAGTAGACAATTCCAAGCCAGACAGACCGTCATTGATCGTATTCAGTCAACTAACGCCACACAATTTGTATGTTTTCATTCCAAATTGTAGGATTTATATGAATGCCTGGATCTTTGAGAGAGCCCCTTTGATATGCCAACTCAATAAAATGGCCGTTTGACAAATCGAGCGAGCTGTTCAAATAACTCTTTTCAATGGAATCGAGTATGACTGCTTTGAATTTCTTTTGTGATCTACTGGCCAGGAATACATTAGGTATATATGTCTGGCTGAATAGTGTTACAATAGATATAAAAAAACCCCTTCTGTCTGTCTGTTTGAAGCCCAACTCTTTCTTGACACACCTACACCTGGTCGACACGATTTTTATCAAATTTCGATTTCTCTTACGTAACTAGTTAAAAGGGAAAAATAGATTTTTTGGTTAACGTTTGCTTTTGTAGAAACCAGTTGCTCATACAATCAATTAATATCTTCAAAACTTAATTATCAACGTAAAACAACAAAAGCAAACTTTAAAAGCTAAAAATGGAAATTTAAGTGTTTTCGATGTCTAGAATCAGAATTCATGTATTAGAACTGAATTGTGTTGTTTTACTGACTGTCACCGGTGATTATTAAAATTAAGAAAACATTAAAGCTAGTATAGTTATTCCGTGAATTTTCTTTTGAAATGTGACGTGATTATTTTACGGAATAAAAAGTAGCCTATGATGTCAGTCTCCGGCCCCTGCGAAAAAAAAACCACTTTTAACCTGATAAACACATTTTCGCATTTAAAATATTAGTTAGGATTAGGATTAGGATAGGATAGGATAGGATAAGCTATTGAACATATATCATATTTCGCTCCCGTCTTCACCGAAATTTCCTAAGTGAAAATTAAAGACATTTTCTTGACTAAATAATTTCTTATGAGACACTACTCGTTCACAAAACTCAATATTATTGAAAACTACAAATTTGTGCCGTTTGGTGTAGAAACTCTAGGTCCGTGGGGTTCAAATGCTAAAAAGTTTATTAAACATATCCCCTCGACTGTTTTTCTCTGGTGACAAGAGGGCTGGCTCCTTCCTCGCTCAACGAATCAGCATCACGATTCATCGAGGAAATGAAGCCAGTATTATTGTGGAATACCACACGGACATGGTTTATTTAGTTAGTTTGTTTGTTAAGATTAATTTTAAAGTTTTTGTGTAAATGTGTAATTAAAAAGTATTATAATGGACAGCCGCACTAAATTCGTTCTATTAGGTAGTCATGGTACAAATAATATAGTAAAAAAAATGTGTTTAATAGTGTCAAAATTGTCAATAATTTAGATAAATCGGTTCGTAAGTTATAGGAATGGCTGTATAATTTGTCGCAGTTCTGTCCGTTGTTGCAGGTTTTACTGATTTACAAACATTGTTCGTGGCCTGCATCGGTACCTTGCTGCCGTTACTGGGAGTACTCTGTTGTACACTTATATTAAGGTAAGAACTATTCTCCTGAATTATCTCTATATATATTATTTTTGGTCGGTATTATTGGTTATATTTGTTTAATGTTTGATACGCCATTTTATATTTTATAAGATTATATTTCCCTCTAAAGACTTACAGAAACTTATAATCGAATATAATAATTATTATATGAAAAGTATGCGCAGCCCATAAGAGGCTCCATTTATGCATTATAACTACTTAAATAATTAAAAATCCGAAAGCAACAACCGGGCATAACCTCAAAAAATTTGCTGATCGACCTAAACCTTCGCCATTTTTTCAGCGTTATTTACAGGGTATGGGCAGACGCTATCTTTTTTGACATAATTACGCTTCGTTTTCTCCAAGGAGTTTATATACTTCAAATAGTTTGTATACAATAAGTTTTATTAATAAAAATTGTTTACATTAAAAATCTCAAAACTACAAATTTCTAAGACCGGCGATTTCTAACGGAGGCCGGCTATCCACGCTCCAAAGCCTTTTTCATACAACGCATAGCGCTGGAGATTCAAAAAGGTAACGCGCTATGTGTTCTAGGAACTATAGCAGCGGATTCGGACTCTCTGCAAGAAGTATGTAATCTCCTTGGTTTGGTCAGAGTGAGGTTGTAATTCAGTCGGACCCATACATTTAAAGTTATTTACATTCTATTCTCTTCGCTTATTTGTACATTGTCTAAGCCTCCTGGCCACTAGTTCGGTCTAGTCTCACAAATACCAATCGACTAATAGGGCTCCAATAGTCTGTGGGCGTTCACAAAGTAAGAAATAAACGCTGGATACCGAGCGTAGAGTATAAAGTCCATTGTGTACGCTCGGATGCACAGCAAGTTGTGTAACCTTTTCTCTTCTACTGGGTATCATGGGGCTGGTAACTCGGTTCCGGGAACCGTAAGGAAACTCGTGAATTTATAAATATATATTTAGTTGAACTGTACTATTTACTAGTTAATCCATGCCTGTCTCACTTCGCAAATTTTCACGAAAACCTCCCTCCCGTTTTATATTTTCATTTTCATTCGAATTTCAAATAAATGTACTGAGAGAAACTTCTGTATACGCTCTATTGTTTCTTCTGTGGTATACGAGTAGGGGCAGGTAGCAGGGGACAGGGTGGTATGACGGAGAGTAACTTTAAAACTACTGTACATACGCTATTTCTCATTTTAAACTATAAACTAACACACACCTCGTAACAACTAGAAATACAGTCAAGGAAAACAAACAAACAATACACACCTTTACGGCCTTTACACCTTGCGATGTGATCAGAGACACTAGTAATAGTGTCTGCTTTTAGCCATAGGTTTGTCACTTCTGTAACAGATAGTTATTTAAAAAAAAGTGCGGACGCTTACTTTACGTAACTTTGAACGCGCTAATATTAGAAACTGCCAGTCCGATTGAAACGTTATTTTTGAGTTATATATTCGGATTATTGGGCTATATAACGACCCAAAGAAGCTGATTAGTAACCAAAAACGTCAACCAATCAAAAATTCCCACGGGCGAAGTGTGAAAATGTGAGAGGGTGTATGCGGGGTGAGTGGGACTTCTTTCATCCCCTACTATACCACCTTAGGGATGGAATTAAAAAATGTAGCCCATGTCTTTTCCTGTTCAAGCTTTCTGTATCAAATTTCATCAAAATCAGTTCAGTGGTTTAGCCGTGAAAACTGAAAACGTACCTAAAAGAATTATTTTCGCATTTATAATGTTAGGCCTTTATTCATAAACGTTTATTAGCAACGTTTTTGTTAAAATATGTTTTGTCACTCTCTAACAAACCTGTCTTTACTAATAATAGAAAGAAACAAAACACATTTTAACAAAAACGTTGCTAATAAACGTTTATGAATAAGGCCGTATGTATGAAAATATCTGGTGACAAGAGAGCTGACTCCTTCCTTGCGATTCAGCGA
Organism: Nemapogon koenigi; assembly: GCA_963924495.1. Taxonomy (NCBI): domain Eukaryota; kingdom Metazoa; phylum Arthropoda; class Insecta; order Lepidoptera; family Tineidae; genus Nemapogon; species Nemapogon koenigi. The sequence goes on from OZ004642.1 coordinate 960,262, forward strand.
GGAAATGCAGCCAGTATTCTTGCCACTATTCCACGCGGACCTGACTTAATTTAGTTATTTTTAATGTTATTTGTAAATGTTGTTTGAAGTGAATCTACCTTAAGGTGCCCAAAGCGCGCCGCCATACGATCACCCAAATCGACCACAGGTTCGTCCAATTCTTGTAAAGAATGGACCGCCATCCGTTTTCAAATCGTTGTATTTGTGGTTGATTTCGATGGCCGGAACGATCTGTCACACACACACGGATGTTTGACATTTTGTTTAATCATATCTTTGTGTGTATGTGTGAGTGAGTGAATGCATATGAATTAAATCGTATGATTTAGGTACATCGCTAATGTGTGGCCTCTGTGCAATCTCGATCATACGGCTGGCCGGACTGAGAATTTCCGGTGAGATACCGGACCAATGCGTGGGCTCCTTTAGCTTACACAAGCAGATATTTCCTTGACTGTACCTTCATAATAAATTATTCGACAACTTTCCACAACGGTCTGAAAGTGTAACAACAACTTAAAACACATTTGGGAAATCACAAAGACTTCAATAACATTTAATTAACTTTGTTCTATTTAACACAAAACTGACGTATGACTTTGTTACCGCTTGACGGAAATATAGAAAAATACAAAAATTAAGAGAAATACATCCATTATTTGTATGGGGATAAACTATTCCCCATTTCTCTGTAAATAATCCACCTGTGTCACTGTAATTTAGCATATAGTTACTTATTCAATATATCTAAGATTATTTTACCCTCTAATGACGAAAAATAAACAAACAAATCAAAATTAAATGTTTCTTTGAAAATTAGACTAATTTATTTATTTTGTAAAAGACGCCATCTATTGGAGATCAGTTGAACTATAACAACAATATTGAATCCACTAACGGTGCGAATACTAGTCACTAAATACAAAACAAAGTTCCCCGCCCAGTCTGTTTGTGTCCTTTCCTTTTTTTAATTTAATTGAAGTCCGCGGTAGCATATATATCTATCTCTAATAGATAAGCATATCACTTCATCACTACATAGTATAAAACAAAGTCGCTTTCTCTGTCCCTATATCCCTATGTATGCTTAAATCTTTAAAACTACGCAACGGATTTTGATGCGGTTTTTTTTAATAGATAGAGTGATTCAAGAGGAAAGTTTATATGTAAAATAATTACATTTTTTCCGCTTACATTGCAAACGCAGGCTGAACCCTACGAGATTTATCAAAATAATGTACTAAGTATTATACACATTGAAAAAGTCTACAGAAAACTACGTGATGGTATATGTCTATGTCTTATGGATATCCCACAATAACATTTTTTTGTCATTTACTTTTTACGACAAATAATGGCTAATTTTCGAAGCGAAAATGATATAGAGGTAGGGGTGGGGGTAGGTATAGGGTATATTTTATTTTGTTCGTAAATATCCACGGGCGAAGCTTGGGTTGGAATGCTAGTTTATATATAACTATGAAATAATTGTGCAGAATTAAATGATACATCCCGGCCATGTACCAATGGGTTTTTTAATTAAAAACATATGTACATTTATTTATTTATTTATTTATTTTATTTTTCTATATTTAGGAAATTAACAGCACATTTTATAAATTGAATTTTGTTACAATATTATCCAAAGAAAGCCAATTATAAATTTCCTATTTAGACCACAGAACATACATACAATAAACAGACATAAACAAAAAAAAAAGAAGGTAAGTACCCACTTTAATTAAAAAATAAATAAGTACTGAAAATTATGCTGGGATGGTTGTTACTGTTAGGTCGTTAGGCATGTTGCGTGTTTATTTGTGTGTGTGTGTGTGTTTGTGTTTGTTGTGGTGCGTGAGTGTGTGTCTGTGAGAAATAATGAATGATTGATTGTTTTACAACTTGTCTGGAATTATTATAAAAGTCCAGCTCGCCGAAGTATTTGTTGTAGGTTCTAACGCAGCGAGTCAATAGCGTGTTTTGGGTGTATCTAGATCGATGCTGGCGGCACTGAAACAAATCCGTGTGTCGAGTGCGTCGCGCGGGAGTGCTAAAGCGGAGCTCGGCCAGCAGGTGCGGAGTGTCGACGCGGCCGCTCATAACATCGTACAGGAACATCATGTCGAGAAGTGTCCGTCTATCGCGCAGCATTATGAGTCCGTGTTCTTCACATCCGCTTTCGTAGTCCACATACTCTCTACGGGTCTTATAACTCATGTACTTAACGAATTTTAGCTGGATCCTCTCGACCTGATCCGAATATGTTATGTACTGAGGACTCCATATGCAGCTAGCATACTCCAGAATACTGCGCACATACGCACAATATACGCTTTTCAAACATTGTGGATCCTTAAGCGGTTCCGACATACCGCACTTAGAGGCTTTTCCATCTAAATATACCTCAACAGAACTAGCCACTCGTTAGGTATAGCCTCACAAATACCATCGGCTAAATGAGGGAGACTTGGTCTTCCACTGGGTACCCTGGAACCGTAAAAAAGCTAGGTCTGAAATAACGGTCCCTGACTATATATTCGATGGTTGTTATACATTACATTCGATTCATATCAGGTTATTTCATATTTTCTTACATAACACGTCGTCGGAGGTATATAAAATGGATAAAAGGCCGCCATACGTGATCTAAAATTATAACGTTCTATTTACCACAATCGGTCACGTAGACACCTTGTTTTTTCATGAAAAAAAAAAGGTAAAAGCTTCATGTTTTTATTTCTTTAGTATAGGATTTTTTGTAAGAAATATATTGTTTACCAAAAAAGGTTTGTTACTGAATTCCGAAGCAAGGATGAAAGCATATTTTTTTGGGTTCAGATATTTCTGAACATTTATTTATTTATTATGAAGTCTATTTTGCGTCAAAACAGAGTAAGGGATCGACTTGATTTTTTGCACAGAAATCTAATACATAAAATTTTTTTTTTCTTTTTCTTTCTTCACCGGTTGCCTTACAGCCCCCGAAACCGTGTTACGGTTCCAGGGTACCCAACGGAGGACCTAGTCTCCCTCGTTTAGCCGATGGTATTTGTGAAACTATATCTAACGAGTGGCTAGTTCTGTTGAGATATATTTCGATGGAAAAGCCTCTAAGTGTGGTTTGTCGGATTATGTACATAAGTTTTTAATTAAAAAACCCATTGGTACATGGCCGGGATCCGGAATGCCGGGGTCTGCCTAGTTAATACCAGACGTCTTAACCACTCGGCCACCGACGCATCTCAAAAAAAAAAAATTAGATTTGTTTGTTTGTTTGTATTCTATAGAATAAAAAACTACTTGACCGATTTGAAAAATTCTTTTTGCATATGAAAGCTCAATACTCGGGGAAGGTTATAGGCTATTTAATATCACGATACCCACCCAAGGGGGTGAATTGTATTTTGACTTGTGGTTTGTTCCATGTTATAATTTGTTGTTCTTGGTTTCTCTGGGCTCTTCCCCGGCTGCGCCATGTATTATTGTCGTCTTCGTGATGAATTAAACAGTATTTTGTATGGGGACACTTTTATTATATTATATATACATTGATTATGTGCGACTCTGTTGCGGTCTTAGGCCATAATGAATATGCGGTAGTTCACATTTCATTTACATTATTATATTATTGTTACTTGCTTATCAAGACGTCTGTACCAACGCCACGCGTCACAGACCATATATTCTATTGTTACTCAGTACATTTTACGGTCTATCAATAGTGATGTGACACCACATCTATTACAATGTGTACGAAGTAGTGGGTAATCAGCTAGTATTCAATAAATTAAACTGAGTTCAAAGTGCAGCGACAGGCTTGCCACCAGTTTAAAATTAAAAAACCGGCCAAGTGCTAATCAGACTCGCACACGATGGTTTCCGTACACTCAATAATTATACTAGTTGGACGTTTGAAGTTTGAATGAATTGCCATTAATAAGATCGGGAAAAAAAACGCCTAATAAAACACGTTTCTTGTATGGGGACCCCCCTTTAATTTTCAACTTTATTTTATTTTTATTATTTGTTGTTATAGCGGATATAGTAATACACACTCTGTGAAAATTTCAAGTGTCTACCTATTACGGTTCAAAAGAAAGCTCTGTGACCGACGGACGAACTTTTCGCTGTGGCCCTTTTGGTACGAAACCCTAAAAAGGCTAAATATAGGCAACTTGTTATTAGTCCTCTATTCACGCCATAATGTCATAAAAAGCGTGATAGTATATCAAAATCCTTTCCAAGCTCGGAGCTTATATTAACGGTAAATTAATTAATTTGCAATAATTCTTATACAATATTCATCCACTTAGTAGAGTTGGCTGCACTCCAACAAACTATATTGTATGAGAACACAAACTTCCGCTTAGCTTGAAAATTTACTTGTTTTGAATGATTTTATTGGTTTTTAGGGTTCCGTAGTCGTTAGAGAACGCGGAGTGAAAGATGATGTTGTCACTTGTTGTGATTTGGACAAGTTGAAAGAATGAAGAATGAAAGATTGACTAAAAAGATATGGCAAAAATGAAAGGAAAAGCTGGCAGAGGACGATCTAGGTTTCACCCGCGTGGAAATAGATCCAAAAAGAAATAATCCTATGTAATTTGCCCCTTCCCCGCCCGCTTTCGCGGTATAAAAAATAGCCTATGCCATTCTCTGACCCTCTAAAACTACCACTATGCAAAAAATCATGTCGATACCGTGAAAAACAGAAACAAATCTATCCCTCGGGAACCATACATTTTTCCGGGACTATAATCTATCTCTGTGCCAAATTTCATCCAGATCCGTTTAGCTGTTCTGGCGTGATTGAGTAACAAACATTCATACATCCATACAAACTTATGCGTTTATAATATTAGGGGGATATAAAAAAAAATTATCGAAGGCAATGTTAAAAGTACACACAGTCGCCGAGCATGTATGAAAGGTATGATGAATATAAAAGAAGAGAAAGAGGTATGTCACGATAGGAGCAAATGACATTGGATTGTCCCTGCCTACCACTCTTGGGATAAAAGGCGCGATGATAGATAGATAAGTCCTTATAAGTACCTAGATTATGATGATAATTCTGAAAATCATTTTAATTCATATTTTTTTGTAGTCAAATTATAAAAAATCCTACATAGAACTGCGAAATGAAAATTTTCTTTCGCATACCCCATACCTTCTTTCTAAAATATTTGACATAAGAAATAAGAAATACCCTCTGCTTGATTGTTTTCCCATTAGGGGATTTCTTGACTCTTTATTAAGGGCGAACGTTTGGAACCTAGCTTGCAATTTTTTTAATAATTTTTTTTACGCTTAATTTAATGAATCAAATGAAACGAAATATATCGTAGCCCAGACAATGTATAATGGATGTAATGGGATAACGTAGTTTGTTATTAGTGAAATAATTTTCAGAATCGGATGAGAAGTTCGAGAGATTAATTACCCCCTACATCCAAACTTTACCTCTTCATAATTTGAGTTTAAATATTAAAAATATGCTAAATAATAAAAATTTGGACAACATACAATAAATTTAACTAACTCACTAACCAATTTACGAATAAAACAATATTGAATCTTACCATTATAAAAATATATATATAAAAAAACGTTTTCACGGGTTACAGCTAGGGAATGCAATACCGGGATACCGGGATCCCGAAATACCGGGATCCCGCATACATGTTGCGGGACTAATCTCCGTCGAAAAATTTGCGGGATCCCGCTGGACTGGCGGGATTACAGAGAAGCGTGGTACATACGTGTTTCTCTAAGGTGCGGGGCGCCGAGCCCTAGGGGAACGGTGTGAAGGCGCGGGGCAAAGAATTCCCCACCCGCGCCCCTTGTTTGATTACTTATATTTTTCCAGTTACAACTTGTAATTATGACGCAATGCAATAATGTTTTTTTGAATATTGATTGTCATAGAATCAAACTGAACTTTATAAGAAATAATATTATTTTTGGAACCATCGGGCCGGGTATACGGTGCCCTGCAAACACCTGCGTCACACCTGCGACCTTTCCTAAGAATTTTATTTTTTATATTAGTTTATTATATTAATAAACCATTAAAATGTACCAAAAAGCTTATTTAATTTAGGTTAAAATTAAAACCATGAAAACGAGGTCTATTTGGTCTTTATTACGATTATTTACGATGATTTCAGAGGTTTAAGTTGACCCTGCGGGATCCCGCAAATACCTGGATCCCGCGGGACTAAGATAGTTCGGGACTTAAATTATTTTGCGGGATTGCATGCCCAGGGTCCGTAGCCCAGGGTAGGTACCCAGCAGAAGATTTTTTGAGGCTATACCTAACGAGTGACCAGCTCTGTTGAGGTATGTAGATAGAAAAGCCTCTTTGTACGGTTTGTCGGATAACGTACATAGATTTTTTATTATAAAAAACAAAAAATACCACATTAATGTTGGGGATTTTACTTGGATAGAAAGGAACTGACCTTATAATCCTCGCAGAGACTAGTGGGCTGTAATTTCGGCGTGCTGGCTGGTCTGCTCTCGATTTCCACTGCTTAATCCTCGCGTGGAGAGATCTCTTCTCGATTTCTCGATGTCTTGGTACACTCGCGAGCGGCTATAGACTTCACACACAGCTGTGCGTGTGATCTCTTGTTGCGTAGTTCAGATGAAAGTCGTGCAAGTATAGTGAGTTGCGGGGGGGATAGTTGTGCAAGTATAGTGAGTTGCGGGGGGGATAGTCGTGCAAGTATAGTGAGTTGCGGGGGGGATAGTCGTGCAAGTATAGTGAGTTGCGGGGGGGATAGTTGTGCAAGTATAGTGAGTTGCGGGGGGGATAGTCGTGCAAGTATAGTGAGTTGCGGGGGGGATTGTTGTGTCTTTTATATCTTTCTTTAGTAACTGACGAGATAATTTGAATTCGTTATCAAAGGTCAGCGGGTAGGAAGTGAAGGATGGTTTTATGCGAGATAGTGTCGTGTGTTTTTTAAAGAGAAAAGAAATCGGCTTCTCTACCCATCTACAGGGAGCTAGGTTCTAAATTGAATTTGAGAATGGCAACACTGGTGTCAAATGAAAAAGAAGAGGGAATAATTTTAGCACTAACTAAGTTATATCATGGCAAACAAGGAAGACTACGCGTAAAATTATTTTAAAACGCCCGAGCAGAGCACACAGCGCTCTCCTGAATACAAATTAATATTTCATAACCAATTTTTCAGTAAAATAACAAGCTTATTCCGAAAAGATACTTTGTGAATTTTTTATTTACACTTGCAGTTCTAAATTGCTTTGCTCGTATGATGCAATTTAGAACCAAACTATCTTTAAGTTTAAATGGAAAAGGTCAAGCGCGTTTCTAGGTATTAATTTAAGGTTCCGTAAGGTATTTTAAATGTTCAAGTTCTGTTATTTTGGTATTGAGCTAAGTGGTTTTTTTCACCGGGAAGGTTTACGAGTATTAAACATGCATCTATCATATTTAGGAGCTGAGCTTTAATCAAGTGAATCAAGTCGGGTAAAAGTCAGCCACAGCGAGTTTTCATGACGTAATGCTGTCTAATCCGTCAGAGATATAACAAAATGATGTAGGAAAGAATTGTGTAGAATAAAATGATCTACAAAAAAGTCTGCGGAAGCATATAGCGTATTTATATAATAATAAAATTGACAGCTTATAATAAAATATGATTTTTAAATAAAGGCTCCCGGGAACAGTGTTAGACCCCATTGTACACCAAGCGAAATACAAATGTTCCGCATTTAGTTGAGGATATTTTTGATGAGTTGTTTTGAATTCGGAATTTTGCCACTTTTTTTTTTCACATTAAATAAATAATATATTTAAAACTATATATACAAATTATAAAAAGAATACCTCTTCTAGAAGGGAGGGGCCCTGTGGCATGGTGCCCAAAATACTGGCTGCGTTACCTCGCTGAATGGTTAAACTGATCCTTTGAGCGAGGTAGGAGCCAGCCTTTAGGTCACCCGAGGCGTGGGCCAGTCTTGTACCTAAATTTTTCATGAATATTTTAATTTCGGCAGACCATGGACCCATTGTTTCCATTGGAAGCACCGTAAATAAGTTTTTTTTATAATTTGTTAATTAATTTTTTTATAGATGCATCTATAGACGCTGGTGCCGCCAGTGCCGAAAATTGTCATCAATAACCAGCGCCTCCGAAAGTAGCGAGAAGAAATCATCGGACCAACAGCAGGTTAGTGAACTTGTTATAATACTGTTTTATCACTCTCTAACAAGTCTATCATTCAATATGTAGGAGGGAGAAAATTAATTGATAAAACTACACAAAATCGCCGAGCATGTATCAAAGGTATGATAACTATAAAAGAAGCAAAAGAGGTATGTCAGGATCGTAGCAAATGACATTCAATTGTCTCTGCCTACCACTCTTGGGATAAAAGGCGTGATGATAGATAGATTGAGACAATAGTTATAGTGTAAATATAAAATTAATTTAACTATGCCACTTGATACGATTTTGCCATATCTTTTATATTCATCATACTTTCATACATGCTCGGCGATTATGTGTACTTTTCGATCAATATTTTTTTTATATGTTTAATAAAGGTTTTTTATATGTTCAATAAAGGTACACCTAAGTCGTCCTCTGTCAGCATTTTCTTTCGTTTCTACCATATAAACCTTTTCAGTCAAGCTTTCATCATTCATTCGTTCAACGTGTCCAAAAACCTACTTCTTTCTTTCTTCACGGGTTTTCTTACAGCTTCCGAAACCGTGTTACGGTTCCAGGGTACCCAGTGGAAGACCAAGTCTCCCTATTTTAGCCGATGGTATTTGTGAGGCTATACCTAACGAGTGGCTAATTCTGTTGAGGTATATTTAGATGGAAAAGCCTCTAAGTGTGGTTTGTCGGATTATGTACATAAGTTTTTAATTAAAAAACCCATTGGTACATGGCCGGGATCTGGGATCGAACCCGTGGTCCGCCTAGTTAATACCACTCGGCCACCGACGCACCATACCTACTTTTCTTTGTTATATTTAATAAATGAAATAATAATAAGTGAATTACGTCAGTTTCGTCTACTTGATAGGAAACGACACATATCCGGTGTTCCATTGACACAGGATATCAAATCGGATATTGCTCCGAGTTATATGAAAGACAAGTTGTGAATGTATAGGTGTAAGTATAATAACTACGCTGTTTCGCTTTAATTTATTGTAGTACTATCGACTCGCCCCGGCTTTGCAGTTGTTTATAAATACTCTTCTATTTTTCCGGGGAAATGAGATATTTTTCCTGGATAAAAGTAACATATCGCAGCCTAATCCTAGCTTCCTAACTATTATATTATAAAAGCGAAAGTGTATTTGTTTGTCTTTTTTTTTACGTCAAAACAGACAAACGGATTTTTTTTCACATACGTAATTGGAGGGCTGGATGGGCTACTTTTTATCAAGTAAATTATTTTGTCACTTTAAAAAACGAGCGAGCCTTCCAGTATTCGCATATGATGTGTAACATGTGATATCTCACTTTGATACGAGCACACACTGTTGGCTGACAGTACCAACCTCACGGAAAATGGGTTGGTATCATCTGACGGCCAACTTTATCACCGCGAAATAGCGCGCGTTTCCCCGGCTTCCTATTACACACTTCCGTCGCTTCCGTTCGCTCACAAAATCTCTCCCACATATTGCAGGAAACATGTTACACTTGTGTTACACGTCAAAAATTTGCACGGGCGAAGCCAGGATGCAAAGCTAGTTTATAATATTGACCTAACTAAACAATAAGAGATATATTAAAAGCGTTACCCAACCTTTCCATATGGATCCAGGGGAAATCAAGCATAAATTTAGTTGCAGTAAATTAGTGGCATATATAATGAAATGAAATTAAATTTATTTAAGTTTTGGTAAACATTCGTATACAAAAAGGAAACCTGCCCGCAAAGGCGTACAAATATTCACTTAATATAATTTATAGTTGTAGGTAGGTATTTCAAAGTAATAATATAATATAATGTGATAATGTCAATTAAAATGTTAAACATAATGTCATAGTTAAGGACATGCTTGCATATTTATTCGCAACATACAATAATTTTTATAAAATACAATTGTCATTCACAACATAAGAGTAGTATTCGGTTACAGAATAGAAGCAATTGTCAATGAGCCATAGCTTTAGCTTTAGTCTGAACAAGTTCAATGGCATATCCTTCAATAGTTTTGGTAACCGATTGTATAATAATATTTTAATACACATCCATGGTGAGTTATTTGAGAGCAATGACAACCTGCAAGGAGGCATGTACAAATTGTTTCTAGATCTAGATCTGGACCCATATGCCTCTTCATTAGTCTCAAATAAATGCATGTTATTCTTAACAAACAAGCAAAATATCTCCATTATATAATGATTGTTATATAATAATTTTTATTAGTAGGTATTACAAATATATAACTTAATGTTAGGTACTTTGTATACGTATAATTTCGTGTCCAAATCAGCGTAAACTACTTTTCTTCATTTTAGTCACAACATCATCTTTCACTCTGCATTTTTTATGACATCGTTCAGGATGCGGTCAATACGCTTTATATCACACATTCTACCGCATTTCCACTACATTTATCTTACTTTTATGCTTCTTATTCCATGTGATAGTTTGCGAGCATCACCGCATAGAGAAAACTTAGGTACACGGGGCAGACAAAATCTACAAGCTTCATCATCTGAGATCATTGTCTGTCATAAATAGACAAACTGACGCAACTGAGGCCGTCTAGCTACAGCTTGTAGATTTTGTCTAATGCCTGTAGATTTTCTCTACGCGGTCATGCTCACAACAAATGCAGCGGTCATGTCCAAATAACAAAGAAAATACTTCTTCTTCTTCTTTTTTATTATGGCTCCACCAATGTTCATCGGTGATTTGCCAATGTCAAGTATTATAGCCTTTATCACTATAATATATACACTATATAGCCGGTAAATCGGTATCTAAGATAATCCCGCCGACCGTGATATGTCTTATTAATCACTCATCACAGCGCGAACAGGATTAAACTGGATTCCACATCACGCCACGACGAAAACGCGTGCGTATGTCGCCATGACCGGATGTGGAATCCACGAGAAATATAAAATAAAGCTGATAAAGCTGTCACTTAAAGATTGACATTTACTTTTTTTGTAGGCAAATGTATTTTCTTCATACGGTATACATAGGTCAAATTAAGGTTATTGTTGGATTCCACGTGACGCCTTTGTGATAAACGCACGCGTCCACCAGGACGTCATGGGGAATCCAGTTTAATCCCGCCCGCGCTGTAATAGTTTTTTTTTATAGAGAATACGACATGTGACCTTGCCACCACCTGATTGTTAAAAATAGGTGGCTGGTCCATGAATGCGCGCGACTGGCAGATCGTAATACAGTCCGCCAGTCGCGCCCACTATGCCGGCCCGTAGAGATGCTTTTTCACGCTTCGCTTAAAGGACCCAAGGTTGTAGAAAGGAGGAAAGACCGACGCCGGAAGTTCATTCCACTTTTTGGCTGTACGACACAGGAACGAGTCACTGAATTTTTTCGTTCGTATGGAGAACGTGTTGTGATTAGGACATATTACGGCCGGCGGGAGCATTCTACCTACCGATCAATCGGCTTATTGTTACTGTGACGTCTATATTACTTGACATTGGCGGAATCATCAAAACCCTGATGGAGCCATTTTGAAAAAAAAATAGAATAGAATAGAAGGTTATTGTTATTGATTGAACGTCTTAAAAAGTATAGATTTAATTTAAAATCTGATAAATAGAAATTGTACTGAAAGCTTACTGTTCAAAAAGTTAGCATGGCCAATTATCCAATGACCAACATATAAGGGTTTCGTGTGCGCCATTTGGCTACGAAACCCTAAAAATGTATGTGTATCGCCCGAAGCTACCGCCCTCTACTGGCAGTTATATGAACTTTAACGTATACGTTTCTTCATATTTCGTGTATAGATGTCGCTTAACACAATTTATTTTCTCAGTTCAAAAAAAATAAAATGTGCGTCCTTGAGCGGCGGATCACAGTTCGATCCTGGCCATGTACAAATAGTTTTTTTTATAATTAAAAAATATATGTACCTACCTACATAATCCGACAAACCACAAGGCTTTTCCATCTAAATATACCTCAACAGAACTGGCCACTCGTTAGGCATAGCCTCACAAATACTGTCGACTCTCCGTTTTTTTATTGTAATACCACAGGTAATATTAGAAAGGCTGGAAGTTGAAAATTGCATATCCCACTTAGTTTATTTTCTTTAATTATATGTGCTTTAATCGTCTCCTCGTGCTTCGGAGGGCATGTAAAACCGGCGTCCGCACTTCTTCTAAAGATAACAGATAATTAATCACGTCTTTTAAAGAAGTGTCCATTAATGCAACTTTGCTACCTGTTCTGTTCAATATGTACAACTGGCGTCATGTGGACACTGTTAATTAACAGCAAGAATGTGTGGTTGATTTTCCGCCCCCAGCTCCGCCCGTGGTTATATTCGAATAATATAAAATATAGCCTATGTTACTTGGGCATGTCGTAGCTTTCTATTAGTGAAATCATTTTTAGAATCGGTTCAGTAGTTTTTGAGTTTATTCATTACAAACAAAAATACAAAAAATCTATACCTCTATTATTTGTCCATCTTTCATGGCACAACAGGAAACTGATAGATGTGATTTTTTGCACAGTTGGAGAGTTGGAGAATGAAGGCTTTTTATTCCGGAAAATCTTCGGGATGAATACTGGTCACATTTCAAAAATTTCCACGGACGAAGCCGGGGTGGAATACTAGTAATTATATAATGGTCGTGCCAATGATATATATGTTTGTATCAACCACAAAATTATAGTCAGTATATTATTATTATTTCGCAGCCAGTTTTCTCAATACATTTTTTCGTTGCCCGCTTCTAGAGGCAGCCTAAATTAAGGACATCTCCGTCTCGTTTCAACTTGGACGTTGGAAAGGGATGCAGTAATGCAATGCTTGACCTATGCAGCGAACGATTTTGGCAATACAACCGCCCTAAGTGGTAGCGCTGCGATTCTAAAACATTTGTCTTTTTGTATTTTTGACACGTACTTTAAAAAAAAGAAAAGTGGTATAACAGAGTGGAAAATTATCCTTATACAAACTAAGTAATAAATTCCATAACGAATGAAAACTTCACGGGTTACCCTACGGCTCCCGAAACTGTGTTATCGGTCCCAGAGTACCCAGCGGAAGATCAAGTATATTTTGTAAGGCTATACTTAACGAGTAGACAGTTTTGCAACTTTTAACAAAAACTACTTTTAAAAAGTGTCACTGAATAGTTTTTGTTTGAGAAGCATTTATCTATCTCTAATAGTTTAGGTGGACCTCTAAAGTCCATCATCAGGTCGTACAAGTAACCTAATTTTCCATTTTTTCCTAAATGCCACAGTATCACTGAATATTTCTTCTTTGAGAAGTATTTCTTTATCTCTATTAGTCTAGGTAAGTGTAGTCTTGTAGCCCATCATCAGGTCTGCTACGTCTCCAGAATTTATGGAATACCAAAAGCTCCCTTTTTTTAGAGAACTAAAATTAGAGAGAATTAAAAAATGAGCAATTTGGACTATTTTTAACCGACTTCCAAAAAAAGAAAGACTGTATTTTTTTTATGTATGTATGTACATCGATAACTTTGCCAGTTGTGAACCGATTTTGATGGTTTCTTTTTTAATCGACAGATAATTCTTCCGGATTGGTTCCATTTTTATCTCATAAAAATTGGTTCATTAGTTTTTTAGAAATTTTGAAAAAACTGACTTTATAAGTATATTTTTCTTGATATCTCGATAAATTACGTACCAATTTTGACGACTTATTTTTTTTAAGACATAATAATTTCTCGACATTATCTCACAGACATATGACGAAAATCGGTTCAGTAGTTTTTCAGAAATTCAGTAATTAATTTCTGTTTACGGCTGAAAATTATGTATCAGAAAAAGCCTTAGCAACGGTTGCTATTGACACGAAGTTGTCAATTTTCGTGACGATGGTCTAGCGTTTAAATGTAATGGGGTGCAGCGCAGGATGCACAAGCACTGCATGGTTCAAATCACATCCACAGCGGTATTTTTTTTTATTTCATCAATATTTTTTTTGTTGCGTTATTATGTGTCTCTCAAGTCAGCAAAATCACTTAACAGGGTAAAATAAACCTTTTAAAAAAAAGTGCACCGACTTCAAAAATTTGCACTGAAAAGTAAGAAATAATTAATATTTCGTCGTAGAATTTGAAGACGGTTGTGATTTTTTTATTAATAAAATTGTACATTCAGTAACGAAACATAATAAATAATGTTACATAAATTCTGAAACCATTTCGTTGCTTCAATCAATGTCTAGTACTTGTATAGAACCATACAAATGTGGGAGCGTACGCGAACTATTAAAATTTTAATTGTTTTCAAAACCGTCGGCAGGGCGATGCGATAATGCTTCGTCTATCGCCATGCAGCCCGTTGATTCATTACTCATGAGTACATGAATATTTCTCACCTGAGTGTAGCGTTGTGAATTCCTGGTCTATTAATGGCATCCACGAACGCCACAGTTTTTATCAAATAATCACTATAAATAACAATATTTATATTATCCGAATATATTAATTTAATAATTATCATGCAAAACATTATTTGGCAATATACGGCGATACCATCGCCTCGTTCAGCAAACGTCAAACGTCACCTCAACCAGTCATTCGTTCAGTCAATCATTCTTATCAGTCACTCGCTATAAAAGGAAATGTTTAGTTCACATTTTCTTTTTGGAACGAGACATCTCAAAATTAACTGCGAGAGGGGCGGTACACGCCGCCGTCTGCGGCGTCGCCGCCGCTGGAAATATATGGAGCCCTAACCGTGAGTCTTTGCCCTGCAGTGCACACATATAAGTAGCTACACCGCCTTGCCTTATTGTTGCTTATAGGTTAGGTTGTAACTTTGATTTATGTTCTGAGGCTCACCGGCGCTCGAGGGCTTGCGTGCATAGTCTGTCTGTCTGTCTACCCGCCACGCACGCCCGAATGCCGAAGCCAACCAACATAACTCCCACGACACTTCTCAAAGCCCACCGAATAACATTACAGCCGGACGCGTGACACCAACCTCCGTGCTGCAACCGCGACCGTCGCCAGAGCCGAGCTACGAGCCAAGCCTGCATCTTCGCGACGTGTCGCCCGGGGAGCAGACAGATACGTAGCCCACATATATGTGCGGGGCTGCAATGTGGATATAGTATCACTGCAATGTGGATCTTATCACCGTAATGTGGATCTTATGCTGTAGTTGTAATTTGTATTGATGTAATTTAACCTCACTGGGGTATTATTGATGATGGAGGACTGGAAGAAGAATCTCTCTTCCGTAACACTACCACATGTACATTGATGGCGTTTCAGTGGCCCTCAGGTCCCTGTTCACAAGACTGTCTAGCTCGAGGCTTATTATTAACTTCAAGGGAATGAGGAACATCCTCTTCTAAATTTATTCTGTCGGGAAGTGTTGGTGGGGTAGGCTTCGACGTACCCGGTTAGGGACGTCCACACATAAGAGTTGTAAATAAACAGATAATATACTTTTATATAACTATTTCCTCTGTCATTGCCACTGTTTTATCCCCTTACAAGACCACCCCCGACATGAGACAGGATCACAAAAAAATTTGTCTCTACATTTGTCGCAGGTGCAGTTGAAACCGTATTTCGAATGTATTTTGCATGTATTACTTTGTTTTTTTGAAGCAGAGTAACCTCTGGGTAGAGGCCTTCGGATGACGTCGTGGCGATGTTAATTAGGATGCTGTAACATTCCGGCTCTGTCAACAAGCCAGATTTAGCTGGCCCAGACGCGAACTGTTCAGGCGTCAATGTTAGAAACCGAATACACTCAATAACACTCCGTATATCACTTGTCTTTCTTATTGCAACTTTTAATGTTTAGGTTATCTTCAGAACCAGGCTGAGCTGCGTTCTCCCTTAATTCCTGTGCCTGG
The DNA here is from genome assembly GCA_963924495.1 of Nemapogon koenigi. NCBI lineage: Eukaryota > Metazoa > Arthropoda > Insecta > Lepidoptera > Tineidae > Nemapogon > Nemapogon koenigi. Next base: position 976,334 of record OZ004642.1, read on the forward strand.
TGGTACAGCACTGCAGCATCAAATAAATTTAATTCGTTATCTATTGACAAAGCATCCATGGAAAATAGTGTTACAACTGTACTTAAGTTGGCCTCTACAAAAGTTTTGTTAATCAAAACCTCTTTGGTATGAGATCTCATTACTTCGAGACATTTCTTGCCAAGTGTAGACTCCTCGAATAAATCAGCAAATTCAAAGATACTGCACGCATTTTGTGGTGTAACGTTGTCGCTGATATAGTTCACGCAAGAATTCTTGAGATACGGTAAGATGTATTTCTTGGCCGCGTAGTACAATTCATAACCAATAGTAAAAGAGGTGACATTCACTTCATCCGTGTAGATGTAGTCTAGCAGTAATTTAAATGCATCTGGATCCACATCCGGTACTCTTATCGTGTTATTACAGTCGGCCATACTACCATAGAACATGGTCTCAAAAACTGGAGAGGCCATGGACAGTAGAAGCTTGTGACACTTGAACTGTGACTGCGTTTCTCCTTCTTTTCCAACAATGAAATTGCAATCAGCCAATTTTTCTGATTTCAGTATAAAACTTAAACGATTGTTTATTTTCAAACACTGCAACTGCCAATCGTCAGGTGTTTCCATTTTAAGGTTAATTAATGTCACTTTGCACGTGTTATGTTGGGCTGTTGTTGCTATAAAGTATAATTTATAAATGAAGTAGTCTAAAGCAAGATGGAAGCTATATAAGATCAGTGCTGATGCCAGAGGTATGTGATACATGATATTCAGATTAAATCGACCAAATGGAGCATTGTGATAGCAAAGACGTCATCGGTTACGAGCTATGTGCTTATTGTCTTACATTGTTAATGAGCGTGTGTTTATGAATTCCAGTTCCAGGAACGCTTTTTTAAGGTCCCGTAGCCAAATGACAAAAATAATTTCTAAAATAAGTTCTCAGTTATCTTTCTATAGATTCTTATGAAAAATTATAGAAATATTATATTTTATGCTTAATTTATTATTCACTTGAGTAACATATAGATACAAAAACTTTTTACAATTTTATAAACATTGGTCGTGTGTGTGTGTGAATCTTTGAGAATATACCAAAGGAGACGTGAAGCGTGTAAATCACCGAACAATTTTTTAAACGCCTAGTACTAGCCCCTGTACCACTGTATTTTTCTGTCGTTTTATTGTCGCAACGGATTTTACGTTATATGATGATTATGTTAAAATACAAACATAATAATTGGAAGCACTAAGTTTGACGCCCTAGATTTCCCGTTTAAAACATCCCAATTAACTATTTTCCTAGAGCTCTGTCTCGCGACACAAAACGATACCAACGAAATCTAAGCGCACCTGGTCAGTTTAACTGGTCAAAGGGGAAAAAATTGGCGAAAGGGGGAGCCCGTCTATGGCCCCTCCATAGGCTTAGTACTCTATGGTGTGAATGAATTGAATTCGATCTTGATCGTACGTGTCTGTGGCCTGTCGAGCGTCGCCGGGAATAATCGCTTTAGTGAGTGGCCTTCGTCAGCCGGATCAAGAAATTTCCAGCGAGAAAGCTGTACCTAAGTTTAGACAATATTTCGTATTATATTATGCAGAAACTTTTAACCGTATTATAATAATTATATGACAAGTATGCGCAGCCCAAAATAAGCTCAACTTATGCATTTTAACTACTTAAATAATAAAAAAATTAGTAAACAACAACTGCTGGGCATGACTTTAAAAAATCTGCTGATCGACCAAAACGCTAACTTTGCTTTCACGAAAGACGCTAACTGTAGAAAATATGACATAATTACGCTTCGTTTTCTTCAAGCAGTTTATACAATTATATAAACTTCTTGGTTTCGTCAGAGTGAAGGACAGTTTCGTTAGGTCACGTGGTTGTATTTCAGTCGGTCCTATATTTAAAGTTATCTATTCGCTAAGTTGCACATTGAATAACACCGCTGTTCACTACATTATATGGAAAAATATCATAGAATAATAAACACTTGTACGCAAAGGCAGTTCCCGTAGCAAAACCGTAAGAAAGGTACTTTTTAGGGAATCTCATCTCGTTAATTATTATAAAGTCTAAAAAATAAATAAGTACACAAAAAAAATCTTTAATATCTCAACTTGTCTTTTCACTTTTTATTTTATTTTATTTTTGTTTTAAATAATTATAAAACTTGTATACAAGCAGGATCAATATTTATAGTAACGATCTATTACGTGCATCTACTTCATACTTTGAAGTCCTTTTTATTTGCGGTTTACACCAATGAACGGACAATTTTATGCTCTAAACATTACACTCTTAAATTTTTTTATACAACCTATTATTACATAATTTAATAATAAAAATACTAAATCACATAGAAATTCCAGAAAATGGCGTGGTACCTACACTATCGCTTCTTTACTCACATTTAGAGTATTCGCCATAAGCAGCTGAAGCCCCATGCTATTCATATTCTCAAGACCGTTTGGTACAGGGAGCCCCATCCACCAGTCTATCGAAATGGTTGCATCAGCCTGATGACTTATGGCATTTTGCTGTGGGGAAACGCCGCGGGTATAAATACGATATTTGTTTTGCAAAAAAGAGCTGTGCGTTCAATTTACCAATTGAAACCAAGAGTGTCTCTTAGAGATAAGTTTAAGGACTATGGCATTCTCACCTTTCCTTCACAATATATATTTGAAAATTTAATTTATGTCAAAAAGAACATTGATTCATATAAAAGAAATAGAGACATACACAACGTCAATACTAGAAATAAAGATAAACTTGTGGGTTGTGTGAGTCGACTTCACAAAATCAAAAATTCCTATAAGGGGTTATGTATCCAATTTTATAATAAGGTCCCCTCTGACATACAAAATCTACCATTTAATGCATTCAAAGTTACAATAAAACTTAAATTAATTAACAAAAGTTATTATAAGATATCTGAGTACTTGGATGATAAGCATCCGTGGGCATAGCTTGTGATCGTTCTGGCAGGCTGTCTCGTTTCAATAATTAGATAGGCATATAAATTAATTTTTAACTATCGATTTCATGTTTCAATTTTGTTTTTTTTAATTGTAATTGTATTTTAGTGACATATTATTTAGACATTTTATTATATAAATTGTATTTTACTGTTAATCTGCTAATTCAAAAGTGTATTGTATTTCTAATTGACTGTTTCAAGTGTGCCTTGTGTACCTACGAAATAAATATATTTTGAATTTAAAAATTTTGAATTTATGCTAAATGCAATACATTTTGAATTTTCTTCTTCTCTATTATTAGGATTTTGAACGAAGTAACCTGAAAAAGTACTGGACCGATTTGGAAAATTACATTATATGTCTAAATAAAACTGGATACAAAGCTATATATTGCAGATGTTGACCAAGTCTTTAAAATAGAAAATTAACTAACCAAAATCCTAGCTTCAATAAGCCACACCAAATTCGCGTTCAACTTTGTGTATCGTCAATAAATAAATTAAGTTTAGGCGGGTTACATCCGATCACTGCGGTTCCAGGCGTACACACCCAAAAATCTATATGTACATTCTTCCTATCCTCTAGTACTTACGAATAATTATTGCCTTCACTCGACTCACACACGCATTCATACACACTCATACATGTCCAATACACGCACTCATACATAATTACGCACACATGTATGAACAAGCTGTTACTTTATAGTTACACTAATGTAATGAAAGTACGAACTACCGAATGAAGTGCGATACTAAGGGGCTGGTTCACAATTTTATAGAGTTGAGAGTAATTGGTTGAATGTAGCCCCAAATGATGGTCTGATCAAGTGTCCCAAAACCAGGACACCTCTATTACCTAGCCCTTCATCAGGCATAGGAGAAGCTGATGACTTGGAGTAATTGGTAGAGAGTTTAGATTTGAAACAGGGCAGAGCCGCATTCGAATCCCACCGAGCACCGATTTGCTGAAAAAAAATGTTTTAATAAACTTTAACCCCCTTATTCATAAACGTTTATTGATGAGTATATGTATTTTCTTATAATAAGTGCGGACGGATTTTCGTGTCCTCCGAAACACTATGGCCTTTATTCATAAACGTTTATTAGCAACGTTTTTGTTAAAATATGTTTTGTCACTCTCTAACAAACCTGTCTTTACTAATAATAGAAAGAAACAAAACACATTTTAACAAAAACGTTGCTAATAAACGTTTATGAATAAAGGCCTTAGTGTTTCGGAGGACACGAAAATCCGTCCGCACTTATTATAAGAAAATACATATAGGGGAAAGGTGTACAAAACGATCCCCCTAAGGGGAAATGCTTACTGTGTCTAAAATATTAAAGTTAAATCAAACATTGAAGGAACTTTGGATAAATAATTTAAGTACTGATATACTGGCATACCATTTCTTTTTAGTTTGTTTATATTTTCAGATTTATTAAACATTTTCCAGAAGTTTACTAAAGGATCATTTTCTACTCCTGGGTGTATAAAATGATCCCCGGGGTAGGGACAAAACGCGGGATCATATTGTACCGCAAGTTAAAATAAAATATCTATTTATCATCACATTTATTTTCAAGTGTAGCAATAATAATTATACTCTACATCAGTCTGAAATCGACAACCTGACACAATCTGAGATTAACAGTGTCTATTAAATCTACTATCTTTGAAAATAGTCTTCTAAAATAGTTTAGAAAGTTCTTTGTTGCTTTCTTTTCTTTTGATTTTTTTCCTTTCTCGACTCTTTTTCCTATAGTTTTCTTTTTAGGGATCAGTTTTCAGGTTTGTCTTTGCATGCCCTTTGCTTTTCTTCTTTTTCTATTTTCTTCTGCATTTCCTCTTCTAAATAGTTTTTATAGGGTACTAGTTAATATTGATGTGTCTATTTTTCTTTTCTTTACATTATTATTTCTTTTTCATTCTATCTTTGGCAAAAGTCGATTGTCTCGCGGTGCAAACACTCCAAATGATGTGGAAGGTAAATCAATAGACGTAACTAAAGTAGAGGTTGTAACAGGATCACTCTTTTGGGCTTGCGTAGTTTTTGTGGGCGTAATCTGGTTTGAAATCAAATTATAAGCTTGGTTTTGAAGAGATTCACACGATAGAGCTAACGGTGTATCAATAGGGGTATTCATATGTTCTGTGGACGGCATAGCGGGCGGTTCGCATTCATCGTTACTATGATCATGCATACAAACATACATATAGGTATAGGTAAAACAAACACTCAATTTAGCATTATTTTTTGCAAACTGACAAAATGTTATGGGTAAAATGATCCCCGGGATCATTTTATACCCACAGAAAGGGATCGTTTGACCCCAAATGTAATATTTGCAAAACTTATTCAAAAATAACCTCAAATATTATCTTAATGAGTATCAAAACGTGCTTGAAATGTTATTGAAAATCAATAGAAACCGGCACTAAAACAGCCATTAACCAAAAAGTAACAAAATGTCAACAATCTAACATTGATTTTAAGCTTACCTTAGATCAAACACAGCGATTTTCTTTTTTTTATCGTTACACAACGCACAGTCATCACAACGCCATGACACTTTGCCGGACAACTGAGCGGGTGGCGGGGTAGACGTTAGCGAATAAATCAGATAGATGGCACTAACAGTTTGTTTAAAACAGTGGGGAATCGTTTTACCTCAAGGGATCATTTTGTACACCTTTCCCCTACTCATCCAAGTCCAATCGTTGTAATTTTTTTATGTGTTGAATGCAAATATATTTAACACAAGCTTTTGTCCGCGGTTTCACCCGCATAGAGATAGATCCAAAGAGAAATAATCCCGTGGCTGTAATTTGCCCCTCCCCCGTCCGCTTTCGCGGTATGAAAAATTGCCTATGTCAGTCTCTGACCCCTAAATTCTGTCCGCGGTTTCACCCGCATGGAAATAGATCAAAAAAGAATAAATCTAGTGGCTGTAATTTGCCCCTCCCCCACCCGCTTTCGCAGTACAAAATGTAGTATATGTCATTCTCTGACCCCTAAACTACCACTATGCAAAAAATCATGTCGATTCCGTGAAAAACAAAAACAAATCTATCCCACGGGAACCATACATTTTTCCGGGATAAAAATTCCAGACTATAATCTATCTCTGTGCCAAATTTCATCCAGATCCGTTCTGGCGTGATTGAATAACAAACATACATCCATACAAACTTTCGCGTTTATAATATTAGTGGGATGACATACATTTTCCACGTCTTATGCCACCCTAGACTGTTCACGGCTTCGTCTGTATTATTTTAATATCACATTTGATCAAATTAAAACAGTAATATGTGGCAAAAAGGGGCATCGGCGGTCGAGTAGGTTCGGAGTCGGCTCGCAACTGAAAAGTCGCGGGTTTGATTCGTACATCCGACCATGTACCAATGGGTTTTTATAACAAAAACATATATGTACATTATCCGACAAACCGTATAAAGAGGCTTTTCCATCTACATACCTCAACAGAACTGGCCACTCGTTATGTATAGCCTCAAAAAATCATTGGCTAAATGAGGAAGACTTTGTGTTTCACTGGGTACCCTGGGGTCGGCAACGGTTCCCGGGAGGTGTAAGGCAATCGTGAAGAATAAAAAAAAGTGGCAAACTTTATTTTATGTTATCTTAATTACGGAACCTTTTAATTTATAAATATACTTCGCCCGTGGAGCCCATATTAACTTCCATCTCATTTCAGTTATTCTCTAATTTCCCAATTTTGTTTTCCCTAAAACCTTATTCAGACAATAATACGAACATTAAAAAAATAGCTAAATCGGTCCAGACAGGTAGTACGCTGACGTTTTTATTTATATAGACAGATGAACAATTGAAAGATCTACCTCTACGACTCGTAGACTAAACTAGCTACGAAGAAATTAGAGCTACGACTACAAGGCTAGGTGTCCATTGTACGCAAAATATCCATCGCATAAATTAGGTAACTGTATCTTATTAGGGTTCCGTACCCAAAGGGTAAAACGGAAACCCTATTACTAAGACTCCGCTGTCCGTCCGTCTGTCTGTCTGTCTGTCCGTCCGTCTGTCACTAGGCTAGCAGGCTGTATCTCATGAACCGTGATAATTAGACAGTTGAAATTTTCACAGATGATGTATTTCTGTTGCCGCTATAACAACAAATACTAAAAAACAAAATAAAATAAATATTTAAGGGGGCTCCCATACAACAAACGTGTTTTTTTTTATTTTTTTTTTATAGATAATGGTACGGAACCCTTAGTGCGTGAGTCCGACTCGCACTTGGCCGGTTTTTTATTTGACAACAAGCTACCTGCCCCCGGCTTCGCATGGGTACAATATGGGTTTACATCAAATAATACCTATACCACATAAAACGTATAGGTAATTTAAATTATAAATATTATATTAGAGATAGATAATTATGCTACTGCGGACTTTTTTGTTGATAATATTATTCTAAATAATTCTTTACTACATAAATTTGTTATATCTCTGACAGATTAGACAGCATACGCCATTGAGCACGCTGGCGCTAACTTTTCCACTTGATTCGCTATTACTGTTAATGCTTAGCTCCTAAACGTGATAGTTCCATGTTAAGTTTGATACTTGTAAACCTACCTAATAGTGAAATTCGCATCAAAATCCGTTGTGTAGGTTTTGCGTGAAACGTGCCCAAGCGGACAGGCAGACAGACAGACGCAGCATTGTTTTATAATAATGTAGTGAAATCGTTGCACATGTTTTGATTGCATGTAGTATGTATAAATTGCCAAAATTTCCCTTGCCCTTTATCTGTGCATGTGTGTGTTTATAAGTTGTGTTAGAGCAAGCCGGTTTTGTGAAGTAACAACTCTTAAAATGGTCGCTTGAAAAATATTTCGGCTACGAAGTGGTCTGATCGAAAATAGTTTTATGAAGTCATGCGCCTGCGTCTGCATCTACACGACCTTTATTATCTTGTGGTGAGGTCAGTAGGATATATATATCTCTAATCTCTATAATATAAGCGTATTTACTATATAGGTACTTAAGTTGTTGTAAACTCATATTTTACCCGTGCGAAGCCGAGGGGAGGGGGGGGGGTCGCTAGTATCTATCTATCATCACGCCTTTCATCCCTAGAGGGGTAGGCCTACAATCGAATGCCATTTGTTACGATCTTGACATACCTCTTTCGCTTCTTTTATATTAATCATACCTTTCATACATGCTCGGCGATTGTGTGTACTTTTAATATTTCCATCGAACAATACATTTTATACTTGGAAAAATTACAAGCTAGGAAACTCAAATTAAATGAAAATACGAGCATATAGTAGGCTAATGTTAGTTTCTTTCAACTTTAGTCGGCTAGACGTATCTAAAAATGTAGAAATCTGATAAAAATGTAGAAAAATGTGAGAAGTGTCGTTCTATCGTCTACCCTTTTGAGAAACAGGCATGAAAGTATGTGTGTAGGTAAAATACAAATAAATGAATTTGAAGGGCTTCTAGGTACGGTGCAGCAACAGGCTTGTCACCATCATCCGTAGACAATGTAGGTACGAACGCTAATATTCTATTCTCTCGCAAAGCTAAAACATAATATTATATGCAGACACTTATAACTGAATTATTTGAAAAGTATGCGCAGCCACCACAATTATAAGCTATGTTTATGCATTTTAATTACATACTTAAATAATAAAAAAATCCAATAATTAACCGGGCATAACCTCAAAAAATCAGCTGATGGACCAATTTTTTTTAATTCATCCCTTTCTGGGATAGGCAAAAAAAATCCATGCAACCTCGTCTTCACTATTTCATATCCAAGTAAAAATTTATCTCTTTATGTAAATTATATAAGATTAAGATTACGTCTTTAGTTTTGTAGTATTCTTAAGTCAAAATCAATGAAATTACGTCTTTAGTGTATAAGATCTTGCTTCAAAAAAACCATTATTTCCTCTTCATCCATTTTTATTTGTCAACTCCGTTTTATTTTTCTTCAATAGGAATCAATCCTACAAGATACCAGACTACCAGATAGTAGAAGGCGGTTATTGTACAGTCAAGTTGAGTCAGTATTAATGATCGACCAAAACCTTCTTAATGCTATCTCTACTTTCTATTCTATTCGCTTAGTAGCCACACCGCAAGGTATGAACGCCGTGATGGTGTGTTTGTTCTGCCACATTCCCTAAGAGAAAGGACGACAAATGCACTGATATTGTATCAATATAAATCAATGTATGGTAGGTTGCGAGCAGCGACCTCAATCGGTTCTTCGGCTAACGAGAGAAAGCTGAACTCACGACAAACTTTTTAAGGCTTTTTATAGGCATTGTATCAGATGTATTACTTAAGAGGAAAGACTACCGCCTATGTCCATACTAACTGAGAAAACCTTTGAATATTACTAATCTCAATGATTTGTAATAGATCAAAAGTTTTAAGCACCCCAAATTACGAATTTTCGTAGTTTTTCTTAATATCAATAACATACTAAAAAAAACGAGCGAGCCTTACAGTAGTCGCATATGATGTGTAGCATCAGACACCTCACCTTGGTACGCACTGTTGGCTGACAGTACCAACCTGTCGGAAAATGGGTTGGTACCATCTGACGGCCAACTCTACCACCGCACGCGCTCCTTTTTCAAATCAAATAGCCCGCGCTTCCCCGGCTTGCTGTTATACACTTCCGTCCCTTTTCACGAAATCACTCCCACATATTGCAGAAAGTAAGAGAAAAGAGAAGAAGAAAAGAGAAAAGATTAATCTTTAAAATTAGTAGCAGGACTGTTTCCTCCGTCTGTATGGACATAGGGGTGGTAATCCGTGTTACAGATTTGTGTGGAAAAAAATGCATCATTTTGGTCTAGTAGTTTGAGAGATTATACCTTACAAACTCACACTATTTCTTTATTATTAGTTTATTCACAAATTAATTTGGTATTTAATAAATTATATATAAAAAGGGACATATTCATCTTTGTTTTTGATTACGACACGCCACCTGCTAATTAGAACCGCAGATGGATATTTGAAAGTTGGCAACACTGGTTTTGTTGTTTTTTTCCTCAATGAGATATTGACTTTGACTCAAAAAGTTTTGCAACAGAAATTACAACCTCTGTGGACCTTGTAGGATATTCGTTGTTGGAAAAAAAATTATCTAAAATGAGATGAATAGTAGACCATGATATTAACACTTCCAGGCCTTTCAACTAATATAAATAAAAAATTAAAAACAGACAAAAAAACAAATTACTTGTATAGAAATTATTATTTTTAATTTTTTAACATTATAAAAACCTTGAATCGAATCTAAACAATAAAAAAACTAAATAAACCAGGTACGCGTAAAACAGTGGCAAGAATACTGGCTGAATTTCCTCGCGACAAAATAATTATAAATAGAGAGGTAAAGTTTAGATAGGGGGTAATTATCAAACTACAGAACCGATTCTAAAAATTCTTTCACGAATAGAAAGCTACGATATCCTTGAATGCTATAGGATATATTTTATTTTGTTAGAAAATATCCACAGGCGAAGTCAGGGGCGGAAATGTAGTATTATACATAATACTTTGTTCTTCTTGCAAAGCTTTTTACATTGAAATACGGTTAACGGTAAATCAGGTTTCAGATCCCAGCGAACGATTTATTTGGTCGTCGCTAAAAAAGTAATTGAATCGAAATGTGAGGCAAATTTTTAGAAGTTTTTATAAATCATTTTCATACATCTCTTTCCTTTTTAATTAGAAAATGGATGACCGGGTTTTGGATTCAATATATTATGTACCTACTACGCATTAGATCGTTTTCAGTTACCTATACTTTTCTAAGGTTGTAAGGTTTGTAAGTTCGGATATAAGGGGTAATCCCTCAAACTACTGAACCGATTTAAAAAAATAATAAGCTACGTTATCCTTGAGTGACATAGGCTATATTTTATTTTGTTCGAAAATATCCACGGGCGAAGCCGGGGCGGAGAGCTAGTTTATAATATAAAGAGATATATTATTATTATGTATGATCAATATTATTTGTAAGGTCGGGGACCCTCTTTTTTTTTAATAATAATAATAATAATAATTTATTTATTTGTATTAAATATGGTACAGTTTACAAAAGCATCACATTCTACCGCAAGGCGATGTTCAAATATTTAATGAATATACAATAATACCTAGTTATACAATATTCTCTAAATATATGTCAAAAATTAGATTCACAAAATTGTCATAAGTACCTAATCATTAATATATAACCTACCTACATGTATTCTTCTTCTTTTTAATTATGGCTCCACCAATGTTCATCGGTGATTTGCCAATGTCAAGTATTATAGCCTTTATAGTGTATATAGCCGGTAAATCGGTATTTAAGATAATCCCGCCGACCGTGATATGTCTTATTAATCACAACCATCACAGCGCGAACAGGATTAAACTGGATTCCACATCACGCCACGACGAAAACGCGTGCGTATGTCGCCATGACCGGATGTGGAATCCGTTATAATTATTCCAATGTCACAATAATTGAAGATATCAAAACTTTAACACAAACAACAATAAATCAATAAAACCATGAATGTCAAAATCAAATTATAAATTTAATTTTCAACTTTATTTTATTTTTATTAGTTGTGGTTATAGCGGCTATAGTAATACACACTCTGTGATAATTTCAAGTGTCTACCTATTACGGTTCAAAAGATACAGCTCTGTGACAGACGGACGGACGGACGGACGGACGGATAAATATTGTATTAAAATAAGCGAATTTAACTCATAAACTTATATCCGTGCGTCGGTGGCCGAGATGGTTAAGACGTCTGGTATTAACTAGGCAGACCACGGGTTCAATCCCAGATCCCGGCCATGTATCAATGGGTTTTTTTAATTTAAAAGCTAATGTACATAATCCGACAAACCACACTTAGAGGCTTTTCCATCTAAATATATCTCAACAGAACTGGCTACTCGTTATGTAAGTATTGCCTCACAAATACCATCGGCTAAACTGCTGGGTACCCTGGAACCGTATTATTGATTTTATTTTTTAAACGAATTGATGTATATTTTCACAGATTGTCTAACAAGTCCTATTTACGCAATAACGGCAGTACAGTTTTGGATTTTATACATCCATGAAATGAATATGCAATATAGTTTTCATCCCCAAAAGCGCTATCACAGCAGACGTATCTCTTCATATTCTGTATTAATTAAAGGCTCGATCGATCGTATAATCAAATATATTGCGATACAAAGTGCTACACAGCCTTGATAATTATACTTTGATACGTCAGTTAAGATGTTGCTATGGCGATGGAACATCTATCAAGTATTATAGACGTAATTAATAGCTGAACTACTGTATACCTAATTGAAACGTGTATGGAGTTTGTGTTATTGCTGTTGATATATAGGTAACTTAGCTGTTCGCTCATGGTGCCCGATGGTTTAGCCGATGGTATTTGTGAGGCTATACCTAACGAGTGGTTAGTTCTGTTGAGGTATATTTAGATGGAAAAACCTCTAAGTTTGCATGGTTTGTCGGATTATGTTCATAAATACCAGACGTCCTAACCACTCGGCCACCATATATTTTTTGCTCTAAATCCAAATGAATTTCGTTTTTCTAAAGCACAATTTATTATGCTTGGCCTAAGGGTTTTTAATATGTATATTATTTTTTTTATATTATTTTAATTAACTTTTGTAGCTTTTTCAGACACTTTGTATAATAAGTAGGTACTACAAATTAAATATATCCGTGAATTGCCTAAGCAAGCGAATCCATGGTCAAGGCATATATTATAAAATAAGTTGCAAATAATAATTACAAAGTTCCAAAATTCTTTACGACCTCTTTCGAGCTAGATAGAGATACGATCGCCCATAAAACCGTCATAAAGGGAGTTTATAGCAGGCTCTGCCCGGGTCAATGTCGATCTTAGAACGACCGTCACGTATTTAAATTCTAAGGAATGAGCTGTTAAAAATATCTTACGATTTAGTTCTGCATGGATTTAACACTAGCTTCTCGCTCCGGTATTTGGCGGACTAAACAATGTATGCAGAAATACACAACTTACAACTAAAAGTAAAATTAATATACATAATGCTGTTTTAGTTCTATCACTTACTTATGGAAGTGAGACTTGGGTATGGAATAAGAAGCATGAAAGTAAGATAAATGCAGTGGAATTTACGTATAATGTGTGATATAAAGCTTATTGACCGATGTCATTAGAGAAGAATGCGTAGTGAAACATGATGTTGTGACTAAAATGAAGAAAGGTAGTGCACGCTGATTTGGACACGTTAAAGAATGAAGGATGTAAGATTGACTAAAAAGGTTTATATGCCTGAAGTGAGTAATTGAGTATGAGTACTAGTATAACTATAATGCATACTATAACTATGCAAATCGGCCAAGTGTGAGTCGGCCTCGCGCAAATTTTTTTACTAAACTATTTTTATTGTACGGTGGTACGGAAACCTTCGTGTCCGACTCGTACTTTTACGATTTTTGTATTTGTTAAATTATTTGCCCGTAGTATCTAAACGTAGTCTTCAGAATTTTGAGATATGTAACTTGCCACTCCTCTCTTGCCTTATTGAGGCCGTCAAAATGTTTAACATGCCTATAAAAGTCTATAGGACGAGAAATTGTATGTAATACTTTTTTTAATATATAAGTGCTATTAATTTTAGAGAAAATTCAGAGCCGCCAGAGGGCAATTGTCATTAAGTTTTAATGCACTCGGACCTCCCTTAATCGTGTACCAAATGGGTGTACAGTTTACAATCAAAAATGTTTGGTAAAGGTCATGAGCGTAGCGATTAGCAGAGCGAACTCAATAAGATCTACATATTTATTTTCTGAGATCAAGTGCCATGAATTCTATAACCAAAATGTTGCATTTATGATTAAGGGATTTTATATGGCTTTTACATAACCGGAACAGCCACTGTACTTAAAATATAGCTTGATACCTGTGACAGCTGTCAATGTGCTTGGAAAGCTGTCAAAGTTAACGCGTTATCTTTTAATTTAGTCGTTTATATGTCTAGCACTTGTCTCTTGAAATCGATTGTCTCTGCCTACCCCTCTTAAGATAAATTTCTTATTCCTAAATTATATGTGGTCAGTAATTTATTCTGTAAGGAGGCTTACAACTATTAAACCAGCATTATAACAAAGTGGTCTCATTTATTAGCTAAATGAGCACAATTACAGTACTAGGTATAGGAAAGGTAAAATAAGGACATATTTATTTAACATGATTTTAAATAGAAAACATAAAAACCACAACTAATATAAGTTTAGAGTTTGTCTGCCATTACGATTTATGTCCATTTGAATGTTAAAGGTGCATACAAATTTAACGATTTCCGGCTTGTCGCCGGTCGGTCCACCAAAACCGATCATTCAATTCTTGTACGAACTGTCCAATGTCCGTTTTTAAATCATCGTGTCTGTGGTCGATTTCAATGCCGGATACATTCCGGACTGCTGTTCACACACATATTGTGACTGACATTTCTAGTGTGTGGGCCCATGTCAATCTCGATCATCCGCCGGACGGACTGAAAATTTTTTGGTGAGATATCCGCGGAGTCTGTGGTACCCACCACAAGTATAACCAAAACTTAATAAATCAAACAAATGAGATTCTGTAGAATTCACGAACCGGAACGCATTTCCCATCAAATCTTGTGACTGATAGAGATAGATATTTTAATTAGATAATTTAAATACCAATACACAGACAAGAGGTCGGAGAGTGAGGTGTCACTTGGTACGCACCCTTTTTAAACTGAAAATAGTTTTTTTTTGTCAAACCGGAACTTTTCATGGCGTTTCGGTGCGTTCCGGTCCATTTCGACTTCTAGGCTTAAAATGCAGTTTCGATGAAATACAAAGTACCCTTCTTTTGTTGTTACCTACTATATAATTTTTAAAGTCACTATATGGGATCACGTGTATTTAATTGTTTTCGTTACCGCTTATGGGTTAGGCCACAGCTCTAAGTGAGTTTTAACGATTTTTGCCAAAATTACAGCCATCATTTAAACGAAGGAGACGGTTAGTAATCAACCTTGCTTGTGATAGGTGCTCTTACAAATAAGTTTTAGTAGAGTTTTTATAACTTTCCAGCTAAACTTTTATGTTCTGCTAGATATTTGTTCTTTATCAAGCCTTTTTTTTGCTAGCTTCGCAAGTAAATTTTTTATATTTATCTAAATATATAAAGCTGACTGACCGACAATCAACGAACAGTCTAATCCACTGAAGATGTAAATATGATTTTAATTAATAAAATTAAAGGTATATTGTTTAGGGGGGGTGTAGAGGTGCTAAGAAAGGATTTTTTGAAAATTAACCCCTAAGAACCACACTCAGAGGCTTTTCCATCTAAATATACCTCAACAGAACTGGCCACTCGTTAGGTATAGCCTCACAAATCATGAGGCGTCGCCCTAAGACATAAATTAAGATTTATTGATTTTCAGTCAGGCGTTATAAAAACATTGTAAACAAGAAAAAAAATCGTGTTCCCAGCGACAACATGTTTTTGGTGAATGATGTAAATACTCCTGTATTCCTTCCTCTGATACTCTTCCAAGTCGATCACTCATTACTAGCAACAGCTTCTCAGCAAGTATTTTCTTTCATCAACTGCAGACTTGCCTGATAAAGTCAATAGCTATAGAGATGTCCAGGTTTCCTGGGAGAGTAACACAAAATCTTATAGCAGGCCTTAATAAGAGCTGTCATTTAATACCACAAGATGACATGATAATGTACCATGCTATGAGAGTTCCTAGTACGCTTATTTCCAAAATAACGCCCACTTTTCTTGCAATGTATCCAAAGTACTGCAGGATTCACTGTAGGCAATTTGAGGTAGTTTTTTTAAATTAATTTTCAAAGTTTTTCCGACAGACGTCATTGTTAAGGAAAAATAGCGTTACTACTCGTTTGTGATAAAAATAGTCCACGGCTCATAATGTGCCCCGTGGCACTACCAATAAGACTAATGAGATCAGAAATGGGGCAAAGTTTCTCTTTTATCTAAATGATGACGTGATTTTGTCGTCTGTTGGCAAAACTTTAAAAAATTATTATAAAATAGTAAACAAAGATTTTGAATCTTTATTTTTACTTAAGATTTTTAAAACACCCCGTTAGTCCCTTTGTGAAATCATGGCATAAGGAATAATGAAGTAATTGAAACAATATCAAACCACATACACAATAACACTATAAAATTGCTTTAACAGTCATTCACCTTCAAAACCACTAATTTTCTGCATACAATGTCAATATAACATTACCAAATATAGTTAAACATTATTAGTGAAGATGTAACTTAATGTATTGTACCTACACAATTCAATCGAGTTATACTCGAGATCTCCCTGGAGAGCCTCCGACCATTCATCTTTGAAAGGACAATGGTGTCTTTTCTTTGTTCCTTTACAATGCAAGCGTTATTGCAAAATTTAATATGATCATTCTGTTGTTAGAGGCAGATGGAAGAGCAGACTACAAAAATAGGGCTGAATCTATATCCTAAGGGGTAATCCATTAATAAAATTGTCCAGTAAAATCTCATCAAATCTCACTTTAAGTTGGGGGGGAGGTATAATTGAAAATCTCACGTCAACTTTACATATTATATATACATTGCTATATCTACAGATAATAAAAAAATTTTTTTATTATCTGTAGATATAGCAATGTATATTATCTCATGCGGAGTGAAAGATAATGTTTTGACAAAATGAAGAACAGAGGAATGAAGGATGAAAGATTGACTAAAAAGACTTATATGGCTGAAGTGAAAGGAAATGCTGGCAGAGAACGACCTAGGTGTACTTTTATTGAACATATAAAACATGTATTGATCGACGGCAATATTAAAAGTACACACAATCGCCGAGCATGTATGAAACATAATGATGAATATAAAAGAAGCGAAAGAGGTATGACAGGATCGTAGCAAATGGCATTCGATAGTCTCTGCCTACCCCTCTTAGGATAAAAGGCGTGATGATAGATAGATATATCTTCTATAGTAATAATAAATCTGAAGAATTTGTTTGTTTGAACGCGCTAATCTCTGGATTTTTTTTATAGAGAAGACGACATGTGATCTTGCCACCGCCTGATTGTTAAACATAGGTGGTTAGTCCATGAATGCGCGCGACTGGCAGAACATAAAACAGTCCGCCAGTCGCGCCCACTATGCCGGCCCGTAGAGATGCTTTTTCAGGCTTCGCGTGAAGGACCCCAGGTTGTAGAAAGGAGGAAAGACCGACGCCGGAAGTTCATTCCACTTTTTGGCAGTGCGACACAGGAACGAGTCGCTGAATTTTTACATGTGATAGCCGAATTCTTGAGGCTATTGACGCGGGTGTAACCGCAAGGCACAGCTAGTTAATTATAATCGAAAAATGACAAGTAGAAAGAAAGCTGAATGAAAAAGTTAGTTTAATTTAAAAATTGCTATAAATAAAGCCCATATTCATTAGACCTTTTCGACAAGATTTTCTTCAAAACTTTTCCTGAAAAACGACAAAACAATATTTTATGAAAATCCAACAATAAATATTTGTTTCAGAATTGTAAAATTCGGTAGGTAATCGTTGGTTGAACTTTTTTTTCTTGTTCTGGGTTACTTTGCGTCCAAAGTCCGGAGGGAGGCATGGAGCACCAATACTGAGATCCTGAGATAATCCCGTGTGAGATGAAAATGTAGCGTTAGCAAAATAAGTCTGAAGACGGTTATGCTTGGCGTCATAAATCCATTTTGAAGATTATTTTTTCTTCTAATGACAAAAAATTTACAAACTAATCAAAATTATATGTTTTTGAAGTTATACTTCTTTAGGCGCGTTATGAAAAAAATATATGAGAGTGAATTTTTACGATGTAACAAAAAGTTACAGTATGAAGTTGCCAAGAGTGATATTTCGACAAAATTTCACGATGCGCGCGCAATATGCAAGTTTATTTTTTTATTATATTAAATAGACAAATTAGTACACTTTTCAGTGCATAATTTTTGAAGTCGGTACACTTTTTTTTAAAAGGCAATTTGCATTATGCCAAAAAAGTATAACTTCTAACGCGCGTATATAAGTACACACACCCATTTTCTTTTAAATTACACAATTTTTTTTGTAAAAGACGCTATCTGATGGATATCAGTTGAACTAACGCTGCGAAGTATTCGCATCTAGAAATACATACAAATAAAACGTAATTCAAGAAACGATGCACTCTTTGTTAGACAATGAACGTGGCTGATGACCACTTAAACCGAGTATACCCGATTCAGCGTCACCGACCCGAGCGTGACGGTTCAGTTTCGTTTATTGTTAAAAAATTACGAGTATTAAACATGGACCTATTATGTTTAGGAGCTGAGCAGTATAAGTAATCAAGTCGAGGAAAGGACTAGATTCTACAGTTACACGTTTTCATGGCGTATGCTGTTTAATCCGTCAGATATATAATAAAATGATGTAGGAATGAATTGTAAAGAATAAAATGAGCTACAAAAAAGTTATTATATTTCTCTAATAAGCCGGCACGGGTCGCTATTAATTTTACTATATTAATATTATAAAGAGGTAAAGATTGTTTGGATGTAGGGGATAATCTTTCAAACTAATGAACCGATTCTAAAAATTCTTTCACGAATAAAAAGCTACGATATCTTTATATTATTTTGTTAGAAAATATCCACGGGCGAAACTAGGGGTTTTGGTGTCCGTACAGTTTCCAATCGTGATGTAAGGCCGCCCGAGGTAATGCCGTTACCAGTAATAATTTAGTATTTCTTTTGAATGCTCGCACAAACATTTACGTTTTCTCATCAATAATAAGTTTACATTACGAAATCTACATAATAGTGCTTTATTTGAGTTTTTGCTGCGGCTAGCCACCTAGTATTAGAGTTGCAATTGTCGCGAATTTTTGAGGGAAATTTACCTTACAATTCACCATTAGAACCTCCATTACATCTCATCAAAAATAATCTGAATCATGAAAATGAAATGCATTCGTTAGGTAAATACCATCGGCTAAAAGAGGGAGTCGTGGTCTTCCGTTGGGTACCCTGTGACCGTAACACACTTTCGGGAGCTGAAAGGCAACCCGTTAAAATAAATGCTGTTCGTTGGTAAGCTCATCACTTGAGAACGGCTGGACCGATTTGGTTTATTTTTCAAATCTTCGTAATAGACGAATCAGGTTTTTAGGGAAAGAAAACTATATGAGATTCTTGTATGACCCAAAGATCATAATAGGGAATGAAATTTAACGGGTGAAGCCGGAGTGGAAACCTATTATACAAATGAAACCCTTTTATTGGACTCTTAAATAACACAGCAATCGTATCCTAACTAAGTTAATATTGTGGCTAATACTTCAATACATAAATTAAGAGTCAAAAACTTACACACATAACTATAGTGAGGCGCAAATATTCTATAGCAAATCTCGTCAAACCTTTTATTGCGTCGCACAGCTGCGTCGGCGCATTGCAAAGAAAACAAAACTGCACATCGCGAGCCAAAAATCTAGTCAGACTTGTTCGGCTATGGTGCAATGCACTGCCAAAATGGAGTGGACTGGACAGAGAAAACTGTAGAGAGTATGTCATCGACAGGTATTCCAGGTTACTCGGCTCATGTGCCAAGCGCAGTCAGACCTATCCTACAAAGATAAATCTCGGTTCAGTAGCTTTCGTTTCACCCGGATAATTGTATGAGATCACCTTTTCTCCACTATCCTGAGATCGTATTAAGTGAACTCATCTAGCTAAAGAATAAGAAAATAATGTTAAGCATGGAACAAAAAGTAGATTACTATAATTACAGATACCAGGCCCACATTAACTCTAAATAAAGCACAATGATAGACTATATAGGTCTACTTACAATGGGTTTGCATCTTGCCTAACAGAGCTTTGGTTTCCTCCAATAGCGGTGGCGTAATTTAGCGGTCGCTGTATGACGACTGTAGACACGTGTAATGTTCGACGTTCGGACGGACGTCTTTTACGGTAAACAGAACACAAAGTAGGTGTCAACGGTGGCTTGATTTAACGTTTTTTGTATATTTGGAAGATGAGCAATCATCAGGAGACGAAAATAGTCGTATGGAGGAAATCTAAAATACCGCGTAAGATACGATTAAGCTACTTACGACTCGTGTGAAAAGTTTCTACGACAGCTTACACTCTGTTAATTATATGACTGATTAAGTATAAATAAGGAAAATTCATGTGAAAATCTTAATCATATAATTACAAAACCAATCAACCAACTTTGAAACAAAATAATATCCTTAAATAGGCTACAATATGGTCCGGCATCGCACCGAAAATTTCCATTCCGGCTGCCATGCGATCTAGGCGGGCTATTTGTTATAGGAATTGGACGAATCTGTGGTCAGTTTCGGTGGACAGTACGGCAGCGCGCCGGTGATTGGACCAATGGGTGGGCACCTTTAGAATTATTCTGTTAAATATCTCAAAAGTCGTTACTTTATTGGGTTCAAATTCAAGTTTAAAAAACCGTGGGGTGGCTCTTTCAGCGGGGAAATGCACCAGTATTCTTGCCACGCGGACCGGTTTATTTAGTTATTTTTAATGTTTAGATTTGATTTAAACTTTTTAATTTTGTTCTGTGTAAATCTGTAACACATACCTACCATCTTATGTTGTACAGAATTATAAATTTTGAGCTCAAAAGCCTCTCCATTCATTTCTCAGTTCTAGCCGTTAGATAGATGTACTCGTCCGTGGTAAGTAGGCGCATCTAAAAAGTGCAACCCGATTGCAGTCTCGGCGGGTTTAAATGAGAATAAAAAAAAATTGGCCAAAACCTTCGTCCGGGCGACGACCGGCCGATGACCCTACTTGCTCACAATTTTAGGTTTCTTAGGTAGATACCTAGGTCCTTTGATTTTTATGTATTTTTGTTTCAATATTACTTTGAGATTAGATTTGTATGGTAATTTAATGACTGAGTTGTTTTATTTAGATGTCTAGGTACAAAGCCGTATCCAATAACTTATTTTGGGGGAGGGATTTACCTTCAATAAAAAAAAATCATTGCTTAGTGTAACTAAAATAAAAAAAATAGTTTTTCACATCGGCTTCGCCAGTGGATTTCTGGGATGTTTGTGGAATGAAATGAATGGAAAAGTGACCTTCCGATCCTCCAACTATCCCTGGATAACAACGATCTGTTATGTTTTGTGATAAAATACTTTTGCATTTATAATTATGTTTTAGGATTTAGTTACTGCGAGTCACCAAAATGTTTTTGTTAAAAATATAGATTATTTTTATATGGAACTAGCGGACTCGGCAGACGTTGTCCTGCCCAAACGTTGGCTTGCCTGCACTACCCCTACCCCTACCCTACCCCTACCCCTACCCTACCCCTACCCTACCCCCTACCCCTACCCCTACCCCTACCCCTACCCCTACCCTACCCCTACCCTACCCCTACCCTACCCCTACCCTACCCCTACCCTACCCCCTACCCCTACCCCTACCCCTACCCTACCCTTACCCCTACCCTACCCTACCCCTACCCCTACCCTACCCTACCCTACCCTACCCTACCCTACCCTACCCTACCCTACCCTACCCTACCCTACCCTACCACTACACCTACCCCTACCCCTACTCCTACCTCTACTCCTACCCCTACTCCTAGGCAAAATTAAGTTTCGCGAAGCCGACCAAACTGAAAATCAGTACTACTAATGATCTATTAAATTACTTAAATTACATTTTGTGACTATTCAATTTTGTCGCGTTCGCGATATTATCACTTTTGTTGAGTGTCGGAACGCGACATTAGATTCTCCAACACGCACGCGAATTTTAACTTTGTGCTGTGACATTAGGAACACATCTACATTGCATAGACAACAATGAGTGCTTTTAATTTAAAATTAACTTTATTGAATAGCAATAAGGTTCAAATTGACTCTGTTATTATGGGAAAAAGAAACGGGCTGTTTTTAGGGGTTTTTCGGCAATTATTCGAATTGTCTCACCTTTAAAACCTTCCCTGGATATCTAGGAATATTTTAAGACTAAAATCAGCCAAATAGGTTCGGCCGTTTTCATGTTATGTCGTGACAACGGAAAACGGGTTTCATTTTTATATATATAGATTAAATTTTTTGAGGATGATAATTCGTCGATAAGATCGGCGCAGATTTTTTTTGATTCTTTTACTTAGATGAAAGATATCAATTTATAGATGCGGTTAAGGACACTTTTAGCCTGTTGCCTAATGTTAAACAAATTGAACAAAAAATGTCTGTTGGTATCATTTGACTTTACATGCAATTCAAAGTTCCAAAATATTTAAATTGTTCTTTTGATTTACAGTCTTTTGGCCCAAATGAGGACTGAACCCAGGACTTTCGGTATCAAATTTCATAATATATCATGTACATAAGGAGGCTTAATTTAAAAAAATCTATTACAGTTGAAGTCTGGAGAAGAGAACGGCAGTATCGGTGACACCAATCACGACTCTCTAAATGAAACTCTTCCAGCTAACGGCTCTATAATCACAATGACACTGAAAAACAATCATCTTATTGTGGAAACTGAAGAGAGAAATGTAAGTGTATTTCATAATTATCTATCTATCATCACGCCTTTTATCCCAAGAGGGGTAGGCAGAGACAATCGAAAGCCATTTGTTACGATCCTGACATACCTCTTTCGCTTCTTTCATATTCATCATACCTTTGCTCAGCAATTGTGTGTGCTTTTAATATTTTCATCGATCAATAATTTTTTTTATAATGTTCAATAAAAGTACACCTAGATCGTCCTCTGTCAGCATTTCCTTTCACTTCAGCCATATAAACCTTTTTAGTCAATCTTTCATCCTTCATTCTTTCAACGTGTCCATACCAGCGTAAACTACTTTTCTTCATTTTAGTCACAACATCGCTCATTAGTCAATACGCTTTATATCAATTAATACTATAAAATGCGGCCTCAACAGCACAACCAATCGTGATGAAATTTGCACCAATAGCATTTCGGTGATTACTTACGTATTATAATATTTTTTCAGGACATCACAAGGAATGGCCGGGAGACAAAAATGAAGTATTCACCAGACAACGATGGCATTTTTGTTGTGGAAGTGCAGCAAGCGGTTTCATATCGATCAAACAACAAATCACTACAAAATTCACCACCTCATGACCCACAGATCTCAACAAACCAGGCTCTTATTCATCGAGTACCAGAAGATTTGGATATACCTGACATTAAACAAATTATAAATGAAGTATCAATTCCAAAACCCGTACCACTAGCCCTATCAAACACTGGGCTTTCCATTTCAGATCTAAGCATGTCTTCTGCAGGCTCACATAGCATTAGTTACTCTTACTCAAGTCAAACAGGATACGAGCAAGGTCCATTTGGGTACCCTATTTATCCAGGTTATGACATTCCCAAAGAAACAACATTAAACGGACGAATTACTCACGAGAGTTCTAGAGAACCTCTCATATGTAAAACACCAACAGATCCTGATAAACCAGTCGTGACTGCAGCAATTTTCAAGCAAGATTCATTGATTGGGAATGAAGCACTCCAAGGGCCCGGGTATTGTATTGAAGGTTCTAGTGATGGACCTTTACTATCTGATGTCCAAGCTAGAGAAGTAAGCTTGCAGCAATTACATGATAAAATGGAAAAGAAAATAGAAAACGGTGTGGCTATAGTGATGGCAGATAAAATAGAAAGTCCAAAGAAACAGCTAAATAGAGCAGACAGTTTACCTGTACAATTTGATGATAACATTCCGAATGAAGTGACAGACAAAACTGTTGTATTAGAAACTATAACTGAAGATGACATGTCACCAGTGAATAAAGATAAGCTCAAAAGTAAAAGAGCCTCACTTCCAATTATAAGGACTGAAATGTATGAATCTGTGAAAGATGCTGTTTTGCCGAGCGGATCACCGAAATTTGAGAAACTTACGAATGATTCATCCCCAATTGAAATCATAATTGAAGCATCAGCAGGACCTTTGATCACAATTACTGAAGAACATGAAACTCCGGGAAAATCCGAAAGTGTGACTAGTTAATTAGAGTATAAATGGATTTAGATAGTAAAGAAAAAGCTTTGATAACATCTTTGTGTAAACAAAGTACTGATTGTTTTCGATGGAAGGTATTTTGAAAAGCTTTTGTATTTCTTCTCTTCTCAATTAAGTTAAGGACCGTTGCTCTCAGTCATCTTGTTTCTGTTAAAAATATGGCAAATCTTAGTTAATCCTGGAAAGGTGAGTTTATTTATACAACATTTCTATGCCACACCGTTGATAGTTTTTTTTTTAAGTTGGATTAAGAAATATTTTCATTATTAAGAGTGTAGTGTACCGCGTCCATGTCCATACAAACGGAGAAAACGCTTTACTACCCCTAAATATCATTTAATTTTAAAACTAAATGATACGTACGTACGTATTTTTTCCTTTTTTCAAAATTCGTAATAGGTCAAAAGTTATAAGCCCCTCAAATCTCGGTTTTTTTGGTTCATAACTTGCTCGTAATAAACCGTCTGTATTTGAGAAACAAAGCAAAATTTCAAAAAAAGCAAAACGTACGTACGTAGATTATAATCTGCTAAAACGTTTGACACCAAAATTATAAGGTTTCGTTATAGTTTAGTAGGTGTAAATCGTTTTCCCCCAAAACGCAATTTTCAACGAAGAACATACCTACGAACACTCACGAGCTGCAGTGTTCTCTGTCGCACTGATGCCCGTGGGAAGAGCGCGCTTGAGACAGAATATGATTTTCAAAATACCTATTTCGCTGCGTACGCTGAGCTACACGATCCTCTTAAGAGTTCTAAATAGCCATAGTTTACAACGGTGTGGGATAGAAATGTTATATAAATAAACT
This sequence comes from Nemapogon koenigi, assembly GCA_963924495.1. Classification (NCBI taxonomy): domain Eukaryota; kingdom Metazoa; phylum Arthropoda; class Insecta; order Lepidoptera; family Tineidae; genus Nemapogon; species Nemapogon koenigi. The sequence continues at coordinate 1,001,313 of OZ004642.1, forward strand.
CACCTTTCCAGGATTCACAGACATTTGCCATATTTTTGACAGATATAAGATGACCTTAACCAACGGCCCTTAAAGTTAGAAATTATTGACGAAAGTATATTTAAAGGTTGTATACACATTAACAAATGATCTAAATCATGCATAATTTGTGCATTAAGTTCCTATAGAAAAAAAAACTAGATGGTTTTGAACAATATCAATAATCTATTCTATAAATTGATTAACTTTTAGTAAAATATGTTTCTTACCGAGAACGTTTTTAGGGCTTCATAACAAATGTCTAAACCGTAGCTTTTAAAAGTTTCTTAGAGATTAATTATTAGGTAGATAGTTTCACACATTTTTTAATTATAAGAAACGCATATAACCGCCTGATATTAAGCAAGAGTGGTGAGTCAATGAATGAGAATGCAAAGATGTATTTGAATGAGCTAAGGTTAAACAGATAGTTTCACTTCTCTATAATAGAATATCGTATACAGCTCAGCTGGTATTAGAGTGCCATCTTGTACAAATATTAGATATATATTATGATTAGTAAACGCGGTAATATAAGAATCTTAGATTAATTAAAACTGTTCTTTGTACATTGCTAAATAGATATTAAACAGCCTGTATTCATTTTTAGTGATAATAATTAAGCTACCTACCTTTTTTGAAGGAATTTATGTAATTCAACCAGTTTTCGCGAATTTGCCAATTTTGCCAATCTTCTTCTTCTTCCAGTGTCCAGTGTTTAATCTTGTGCAATAGTAACAATAAATATATCGATAGTTAAGATGATCCCGCCGACTGTGATATGTCTTATTAATCATTGACTATCACAGCGCGGACTGGATTAAACCGGATTCCCCATCACGTCACGACGAGATGCGTGCGTTTGTCGTCATGACATGACGTGATATCCCCCTAAAAACCTTATTCAGACTAAAAGTATTTTTTAAAAAATCGCCAAATCGGTCCAGCTGTTCTCAATTATTGCTCTTAGAATTTAACAAATATTTTTTATTTATATAAATATGAAGTTTATGAAGATATTCTGTTCGATTAAAATTTAGGAAATCACTGACAATTTTGCATTCGATTTCTGAATGTGGAAAAAGATTTTTCTGCATTACTTATTTAATAAATTGGATTTATTGTCTGAAAGACATACCCTACCCGAAGTCACTTTATTTGTTTTTATTTAATTCTCATGAGATAAAAGATTTCTCTTATCTTTCAAAAGTTATTCTGATATCCTAAATTTGACTGTTTATTTGACTTTCAAAGACAAAGGTGTGAAACTACACGGACAAACAAAAGGCAAGAAGATTATCATTGAGAAAAATCTATTTTGCTTTATTTCAGCATGTAAAGTAAAAACTAAGGTATTTTTATACTTTTATTTCTTAACTAATTTGAATATTTTTGTTTTCTATCCAGTACTTTTTTTATAACAAATTTTTAAAGTTTTGCCAACAGACGACATAATGCATACGTCATCATTTAGGTAAATTAACGTTTTAGTCCGGTGGCACTACTTGTTTATTATAAAAGTAGTACCACGGCACTTATTATAAAAGCACTGCATAGAAAAAAAAAATAATAAAAAAAATATATGTTTAATCTTTGAAATAAAAAGTACCTTACTTTATACTTTATATTATTTTGAATTCAATAAATTTCACATCGCGTTTCGGGTCAGACAATGAGTATCCACTTGGTGCATAATCACTGTGTTATATAAGCCCGCATAGTGAAGGTGACAAACATGCGACTAGGTTATATGAATTTGTCACCTGCATTCATGGACTCCCATAGTCACTTTTCACCAAGTGGATGGCAAGTCACAGATCGTGCTGTATATATAACAAGTTTGGCCCCAAAATAAAGCATAATATGCTCAAACGGGATCGTTGGGTCAGATTTTAGAATACAGAAGAGTTCTGTATGATCGAGATTGAACACAGGCCACACATTAGCAATGTAAATCATCATCACATGCAATTCACTCACCCACACAGACACACAAGATTCGATTAAACACAGGCGTGTAGATGTGTGTGTGTGACAGATCGTTCCGGCCATCGAAATCAACCACAAATACAACGCTTTGAAAACGGAAAACGTACAAGAATTGGACGAGTCTGTGGTCGATTTAGGTGGACCGTATGGCGGCCCGCCGGCGATTGGACGAATGATTGGGGCATTTCAATATTAGGTATTTAGTATTAGATACAAATGAATACAGGCATTTTTCCAAAATTTCTTCTAGTGTTATTGTATTTACTTCTAGAACAGATAATAATACTAGAAGTTTAGTGTGATTTTCCACACATTAGATCGCCACGGCAAGGTGTTTGTTAATTATATATTAATATAGCATTATTATCTATTTTAGTAGTTTGTATAAAGTGAGAATTGTACTAAGCTTACACCAAATAAAAATTAAATTGTAAAGTTAAATATAGAATTAATGCATGTTATAATAATTTTGTTATGTTTTCTATTTAAAGATATGTTTTTTACAAATGCTTTATTTTTATTAAATTGTTTAAAAAATAATTAAAATAAATAAAATAAATTCACAAAAAATTAGGTACAAAATGTCACTTTCTATAGTTTTTCTTTTCTATAGTTTTTTTAATAAATAAAATTATATAAACCGTAGTTAATAACGTTGTAATTAAATATGTTTAGTCATATTTAATTATGATAGAGATACAAAATGATTTATTAGTTATTTAAAATCAATTTGATAATTCTTAATATTTATTTCTTAAAATCAGTATCAAATAGTTATTTATAAAAACTGTATGGCGCAAGAACAAATTGGCGCTAGTCCGACTCACACTTGCCCGGTTTTTATTACTTGTTGTTTTACTTAAGAGTAGATATGTATTATAGTTATACTAGGTATTATGTTATATTATATTGCCATTAATAAAATCAAGCAAAAAACGCCGAAAGAAACAGGTTTCTTGTATAGGGGGACCTTTTCTAAATTTAACTTTATTTTATTTCAATTTTTTGTTGTTATAGCGGCCATAGTAATACACACTCTGTGAAAATTTCAAATGTCTACTATTACGGTTCAAAAGATACAGCCCTGTGACAGACAGACGGACAGACAGCGGAGCCTTAGTAATAGGGTTTCCGTTTGCACCCTTGGGTGCGGAACCCTAAAAATAAATAAAATATGATAAATATCCAATTTGAAAACTAATTATTTTATCGATTTTTCTCACTCGCACTTGTATTTCGCTCGGTTAGAAAAGTTGTTTATGAAAAAAACAATTTTCTCGGGACAAAAGGTAGTCAGCTAAAGACAAGTGGAAGAAGGACAAACAAAAAAATACACTTATAATATTTGTTAAGATTATGTTTATAGAAATATAAATAAAATCAATTTATTTGCCTGCACTTGTTGTAGTACCGTCCGCTATAAACATTATTTAAAATGTTTCAAATATTTAAAAAAATATAAATAGTTTATTAAATATATCGCCATATTATTTTTAAAATTTATATATTCTAAGGGTTGTTTGTTAAGAAATTCTATTCAACATTAAGTTTGTGTAAACAGAAGTTTATTTGAGATTTTATAATAAATATGCAATTAATATTTACATATGTTTTTTCTTCACTGGTTTTGCTTTACAGCTCCCGAAACCCCCCAGGGTACCAAACGACCAACTCTTCCTCTTTTAGCCGATGGTATTTGTGAGGCTATACCTAATGAGTGGCCAGTTTTTTTGTTGAGGTATATTTAGATGGAAAAGCCTCTAAGAGTGTGGTTTGTCGGATTATGCAGGATTTTTATTTTTTAATTATAAAAAACCTATTGGTACATACCATGGTACATTAGATTTATTCCCCTTCACGGCCTTTATTCTTTGTGGTATGGCTAGAGACACCAGTAACAATGTCCACTTATTGCCAGTTGTCTATATTAAACAGAACAGATGGCATTCATTTGATATTATTGCTCAAATAATGCAGGTGAAGTAGGGGGCAGTATCATGTAAAAGCAGAGCAGCATTCATGAATTCACCAAACGGGAACTAACTGAAACTTAATGTTCTTGGAAAACTCTGACGTAATACCGGAAAAACTAACTAGGTGGCGCTTGTGTTTGTTAGACATAGACAGGTATTTACATATATTTTAATAAAAAACTATTTATGCAGGCCGAGTACTATGTCACTATAAAACTATTATGTCAGATATCACGCAACTACCGTCTCGTGACGGTCGGTGTTTCTATGTTGACTCCAAATTTCGAATTCTCTTCGCTTCAAAAATAACCGAAAGTTATAAATACCAAACTGATGAAAATTGAGCTTCCAAGCGCTTACAAGAAAAACTTTTTCCTAATTCCGGAAAAGTCCAATAGATGTCGCTTTCATTCATTTTAAATTTTAGAACTAAATGCAGCTCACGGCTTCGTCCGTATTGTCTTGATATCACTGCTTCATACATTTTCTTATTTAGATTCTTATATTAGAATAATATTAGAGCTGTTTCTGGACAAACTTTGGGTCAAAAACATAAATTCTAAAAAAACCTGTCAAATCTGACTGAGATTAGATCTGTGACAAAGTATTCGTCCATGAATGTTCCCATGAGACTGTTAACCGGAGCTGGTGGAAAGAAAGCGCAGGAGTGGCACCAGTTTTCAAGAGTGATTCATAATCACAACCACTCTGTCAAGAGTGTACGAGCGTGAAGAAGAATCGTGTAAATAAGAGTTTTTAGTAAAAAGAAGAAAATAAGTTTATGCTGGTTTGGGCATGTTTATTTATTATTATTTATTTATTATTATTATATGTTGAAAGAGTGAAGGATGGAAGATTGATATTATTACTATTATGCATCCGTCGAGCCCCTGTAACCGCAGAAACACCTGCTATACTCGAACCCAACGGCTTATCACGAGACGACGGAAAGAGGCCCGACGGCATGACGCTGGCACCTTGGAAGATGGGACGATCACTAGTTTGGGATGCAACTTGCGTCGATACCCTCGCCCATTCCCATCTTCCATTTACTTCCTCTAAGGCAGGATCAGCAGCAGCCATAGCAGAAAACGCAAAGCGACGCAGATATGTCGGCCTCAGCGACGACTACATATTTGCGCCACTTGGTTTTGAAACACTTGGGCCTTGGGGACCAAGCGCTCATTCAATTTGTAAAGAAATTTCAAAACGCCTAATTAAATCTACAAATTACCAGAAGGCTGGTACGTACTTCGCACAACGCATAAGTCTTGCAATTCAACGAGGAAACGCAGCCAGCCTTCTGGGAACACTTCCAATGTCTGGGGACCTGGGACAATTTTTTTATTTATAACTTTAGTTTTAGATTTTATAATTGTATTAAGTCTATTTTAAGGTTTTTATATTATATTCTTTTTTTTATGCAAGTAATTATTGATCAAATAAACCTTACTATTATATTATATCCAATTATATTTTTATAATTAAAAACTTACATAATCCAACAAACCGCACGTAGAATAAAAAAGGTGTTTATTTTTTATTAATATTATCCTATCTCTTGATAATAAGAAATTATCCCAAAATTGGTAAATCGTGGCGAGAAGTATGATGGGTGCTAAACATCGCGTATTCAGTGCGTATGCGTATTTTACCTTGTTCACAGGAGTTTATAAAATATTAGAGTTACCGGTCCAAAGGTACCCAACGGATGACAAGTTTTCCTCATAGGTGATGTTTGCAAAAAATAAAAAATAAAAATCTTCACGTTTTGCCTTGCAGCTCCCGTTTGTTTGAGGCTATACCTAACGATTGGCCAGCTGTGTTGAGGTATGTAGATGGAAAAGCCTCTTTATACGGTTTGTCGGATAATGTACTTACATAGATTTTATATTAAAAAACACCCATCGGTACAGGTCGGGTGTGGGATCGAACCCGTGACTTCTGTTTTTGTTTTTGTTTCAATATAGGAACTTTTGTAGAATAAGTTTTAAGAAAAAAGAAAAAAAAAAGAAAATTTTTTTGAGGTTTTTAACTAAAATGGTAAAAGAAATGATACTTCCATTCTACCTGTCATCCATATTATCTTTTAAACATGAACTGAACAAAGTTACTAAATGAACACAAGCTCTGTTTTTCACCAATAACCGTCAGCGCTCTTCTTACCTGACGAACAGTACAGATTCCAGCACAGTGTTATCAATACACGTTCATCTCCTATTGATTCACTGCGGATAATTGGGTACATGCGTGAACACCCTACCCACCCCAGAATCACAAGCGTCACCTCATTTCATTACGGAAAAAGCGGAAAAATCGACTGCAGTAATAGGCCAGTCACCATAGCAACCGATATTAAAAAGGGGGGAAATAACGAACACATAAATAGATTCGCACATAATACATCCGAATCCACACGTGCCCCTCCCCCCACCCACTCATTTTTGTACTCTAAAAAGCCTAAATCCAGCCACCCTTGTGCTCCATTTTAAACGCCCCAGCATCCCAGCCATGCAGATTAGCTAAAACTACGCATTTTTTACCCGCTTTTCACCCGCATCTCCTTTTGGGGTGTTTTTTTTAGGGTGGCGTTAACTACCGAAATGTGGGCACTTTTAAAAGTGGAGGTGAAACCACCCCGCGGGCTCCGAAAGTTTGTATTTTAAATATGTCCAGAGTTACGCATTAAACATGTACTTGTGCCGTGTATGCCGTGTTTTGTATTGCTCTGAGAATCACTATCCAAAACCGTTTAGCATTCTCGTAGCGCATGTCATAAAGAGTGATGAGCGCCGGGAACTTCCTATTATGTTGTAATTTTATGTCTGTAAAAGTTTTACAATTGTAATTGTAATTGTGTGATGAAAACTATGGTGGTGGACAACTATGGAGATATTTTTAATTTTTAACCGTACTTCAAAAAAAGGAGGAGGTTCTCAATTCGTCAGAATCTTTTTTTGTTTTGTATGTTCCCCGATTACTTGAAGACGTCTGGACCGATTTGGATTTTTTTTTGTTTGAAAGGGTATACTTCCCAGGTGGTCCCAGGTTATCAGGTCAGGATCTGATGATAGGATCCTGGAGAAATCTTCAAATTTTATGGGCACACTTGAAGCGATTTAGGTATTTTTTTATAGTGACTTGTGCATTTGCTTTCGGAAAGACACTTTTCAGTGCATAATTTATGAAGTCGGTACATTTTTTTTTAAATGGCAATTATTTTTTATCTAATATGTATGTAGATTATGATTAAGATTTCTGGAAAAGTTTTCATTCTGGGAAACATTTAATTTTGGGAAAGTTGTCTTCTTTTATAATGGCTGACGATAATGTATATGCCGATTAATCGGTATCTAAGATGATTCCGCCGACTGTGATATGCCCTATTAATCAGTGACTAATCACAACTATCACAGTGCGGACGGGATTAAACTGGATTCCCCATCATGTCACGGCGGGACGCGTGTGTTGGTCGCCATGACATGACGTAGAATCTGAAAAAGTTTGATGACGTCATAAAAGACGTAGTGGCATGACATTATGTCTTGCAGAACTGTAAATGTAAGACGTAAACACAGTCTTCCAACGCGTTTGTATGTTTGTCTGTCTATGATCTAAACTGCTGAATGTATTTTGTTGCGGTTTCCACTATTAGATAGATTGATTCACCGAGAAGGATTACGGCTATTAAACATGGACCTATCATGTTTAGGAGCTGAACATTAACAGTATAAGTGAATCAAGTCGGGAAAAAAGTTAGCCCCAGCGGGTTTTCATGGCGTGTGCTGTCTAATCCGTCAGAGATATAACAAAATGATGTAGGAAAGAATTGTGTAGAATAAAATGATCTACAAAAAAATCTGCGGTAGTATATATCTAGTTGTAATAGATAAGTAGTTACAAGCGTATTTATGTATTTATTCAAATTGTTGTGAATCCATATTGACAAATTAAGTTTCAGTTAGGAACTTCTAAGGAAGTCCTGTGAATGTTGTCATTTTGGGAAAGTTGTCATTTTGAACTTGAGGGCGTAATTTTTTTATGGTCTGCAAAGTATACAACTCTCACTAAATACGTTGAGCTTTTTTTTGAAGTTTCATTCGGCGTGCAATACAAAAATTGACTTATTTTAAAATTACAAAGAGAAGTCATTTGGCGAGAGTTATACCATACGTGAAAAACCTAAAAAGGTTTATATGGCTGAAGTTATAGGAAATGCTGGCAGAGGACGACCTAGGTGTACTTTTATTGAACATATAAAAAAATAAATATTAAAAGTACACACAATCGCCGAGCATGTATGAAAGGTATGATGAATATAAAAGAAGCGAAAGAGGAATGTCAGGATCGTAGCAAATGGGATTCGATTGTCTCTGCCTACCCCTTTTGGGATAAATGGCGTGATGATAGATATATAGCTAGATTATACCATACGGCCCGGTCTAATATAAACATTATCTTCCGATATTTTTAACCGACTTCGAAAAAAAGAAGGAAGAAACGTACCTACATCCCGTTAGTCATTAGGTATACGTCACTAAAAACGTAAAAAATCTAAATTGAAATAGCAACTGACAAAAAGTATTTATATGCCTAATATCTAAAAGAGACATGACGGGTAAAGCCGGGTAATAATGAGTAGCTAAGGGTACAGGATACCCAAAACCTAAATATCATTGGAAAAAGGGATTCGTACAGTTTTTCCGAGGGGATAAAGTTAGCCGGCGGCCGTTTGGGGTTAGTCCTGTTTAGGCCGTTATTTTTTCATTTAATTCCTAATTCACTATTATCACAGTAGGGTAAGCATCTAAGTGTAAATCTTTGTCGAAATTATAAAGATTTGTCATTCACTGCTGGTTACCCTTGGGGCAGGGAATATGTGTGAAACAGAGTACCCCGCTGCTGAAACTAATTAAAAGCTTTAATTCCGATTCATCATCATCATCATCATCATCATTAACCTTTTAAGATCCACTGCTAGTGCATCATTTTTAGTGGTGCTCATTGAGAGGAATTGTTATAGTCACCACGCTTGGCAGGCGGGTTGACTACTCAACGGATTTTGTTGTGGTTTTCACTATTAGATAGGTTGAGTCAGGAGGAAGGTTTACGAGTAGTATACGTGAACCTATCATGTTTAGGAGTTGAGTATTAACAATATAAGGGAATCAAATCGGGGAAAAAGTTAGCCCCATAGCTATATAACAAAATAATTTAGGAAATAATTGTGTAGATTATCTCTAATTATGTCTATTTACCTCTAATAGAAGTCGGGGGCGGGGTCGCTAAAGTATAATTAAAAAAATAACATTAAAAATATAATTAATATGAAAAAACGATAAATAATAAAAGGGTGCGTCGGTGGCCGAGTGGTTACGACGTCTAGTATTAACTAGGCAGACCCCGGGTTCGATTCCGGATCCCGGCCATGTACCAATATGTACATAATCCGACAAACCACACTTAGAGGCTTTTCCATCTAAAATATATACCTCAACAGAACTAGCCACTCGTTAGGTATAGCCTCACAAATAACATCGGCTAAACGAGGGAGACTTGGTCTTCCGCTGGGTACCCTGGAACCGTAACACGGTTTCGGGAGCTGTAAGGCAACCCGTGAAGAAAGAAAAAAAAGAATATAAATAAAATATAAAAACATACAACTCTATATTGTTTTTTCACGGCTTTCAAATCGAGGAAGTGTGCAACTAAATAATAGAATAGAGTTTAGCTCTAGTTGAGTGGTTTAGCCGTGAAAGCATATCAGCTTACATTACAAGCTTCTGTCCGCGGTTTCACCCACGTGGACATAGATGCAAAAAGAAATAATCCCGTGGCTTTAATTTGCTCTTCCCCCGCCCGCTTTCTCGGTATAAAAAGTAGTATATGTCATTCTCTGACCCCTAAACTACCACTATGCAAAAACAAATCTATCCCACGGGAACCATAAATTGATCCGGAATAAAAAGTAGCCTATGTGTTATTCCAGACTATAATCTATCTCTGTGCCAAATTTCATCCAGATCCGTTCAGCCGTTCTGGCGTGATTGAGTAACAAACATACATACATCCATACAAACTTTCGCCTTTATAATATGACCAATTAGGAATAGGTCGAGTTGAGTAACAACGTGCAAGCTGACCCGCTCTATATTATTTGTGAATTTATTAGTTTCAGTACAAATTACAGGGCCATTTTAATTCCTCGTGGAATTTTGTAGAATGTAGATTTTATTTTGGAAAGGTTTTAGGATATGGTTACATCGAAAACAATGTTTTTGGGAACGATCGATGTAGCCGTCGGGAGCAATTTTGAAACCGCGATCGCATTTTAAAACTTATTTTATTGAATCGATTGTTATTTATGTAGCTAATACTACTGCTTCGCACTGGTACAATATTTTCAATTTCGCGTTTATATATTAGAAATAGATATATGCTACCATGATGCTACCGCGGACTTTTTTTGTAGATTATTTTATTCTACATAATTCTTTCCTAAATCATTTTGTTATATCTCTGATGGATTAGACAGCATACGCCATGAAAACTCGCTGGGGCTAACTTTTTACCCGACTTGATTCACTTATACTGTTAATTCTCAGCTCCTAAACATGATATGTCCATGTTTAATACTCTTAAACCTTCCTCGTGAATCACCCTATCTACTTGTAAAAACCGCATCAAAATCCGTTCATTAGTTTTTGCGCGGGGGACTTTGTTTTTAACCGACTTCCAAAAAAAGAAGGAGAAAATTCTTAATTTTTTATGTATCGACTACTCCGCCAGTTGTGAACCGATTTTGATAACTTCTTTTTTATTCGACAGAGAATTGTTCCGGATTGGTCTCATTTTTTTCTCATAAAAATTGGTTCACTGGATTTCAGAAATTTTGAAAAACTGACTTTATAAGTTATTTTTTCTTAATATCTCCATGAAATATGTACCGATTTTGACGACTTACATTATAATATGTAGTGATTGATTGATTGATAGCTTACCGCAAACATAATAAAAACGTAAATTAACCATAAAAATATTCTAGGAATCATTTTAACCCAAAAAATGCAAAATTATTCTGAAATGAAATCTGTATTCCTTTAAATTATTTTAAATTCTTCTACTTCGTGAGCCGAGTCGGTAGAAGGAAGACTGTGGTGAAACGTAAAAAGTACAAAAAATTTGGCGTTTCTAAGCTTAAAGTGAAATGGTTTCGCCCGTGTAAATTTTTTCGAATGTGACATAAGAATTTGATCTCTTTGTTCTGTCATGAAAAACAAACAAATACACTTTTGCGCATCTATTAGTTTCCTAACCGCCTAGCCTAACCTGTCCGAGTTTATAAGGCTAAAGTCGTAGGCAAAAAGTTGTTTAGTATTTACAATAATTTTACCTATGGCTATTTCTAAAAAGGGTCGACCTACACGCAGAGGACGATTTGTGAAGCCGCTAGTCCTAACTTTTTACTCTGAAGGGTTTTTTCAGAGGTGGGGGCGATGAAACCTACCCCTACCCCTAACCCCTTTTTGGTACAGTTAGGGGGATGCGGTCGCCTGAACAAATAATACGAAAGTGCCCAGAGGTCGCTAATTTGATTCTCATATAGAAAAGGTTAGAGCGTAACGCCATTTTGGATTCAATTTTAAAATTTTACATGTAATTTTTCTAATTTTGTCGCAAACAAAATAGTTGTTATTAAGAAATAACTAGCCTATTTCTAATTAAGCTTTTCATTTACGCTAGATTGCCGCCCCGCTGTGAAAATTTAAAAAAAGAAAACAAAATCTCTCAGATCCCTTCTGTAAAATATTTTTTTTGACAATTCTTTACAAACAAACACAGAAACTCACAATATTTTGAGGCATTTAGACTTTAGACTTCACGGTGTGGCCAGAGACATTAGTAACAGTGTCCACATGTGTCATTCCTTTAACAGACGTAAGTGCTTTACGTGCCCTAGAAGGAAAAATATATAGTACATACCATTTATATCCTAAAAAGAAGACATTCATTTTCTTACTCCAGAACAAGCTTAGTAGTCAAGGATCGTTTTGTACATTTCTTTGGCATGCATTCCCCTAAATACAGGTGCATTAGCAGTGCATACATGTATGTGCATGTGATGGTAGTGTATGTGTATGTGTGTCGGGTGAAATGTAACTTGTTCTAAGGAGTAGACCCGCGGCAGGTGTTGACAACTTTTGGCAAGGGGTAAAATTTGGAAAATAATTTTGGATAAAACAGAAATTTTTGTGGCATGAATAAGTCACACATATTGCTTTGGTCTCAAGTTACAATATTCTATAAATAAATGCTTAAACCGGGATTCAATTCAAATACTCCTTGAGTTGTTAACAATATTATGTGATTCGGAAGACATGTAAAGCTGGCGACTGCACTTCTTCTAAAAATATCATTCTCCTTTTTTTATAATTATTAAGGCAAGCAAATGACTGCCACTGCCTGGTGTCGCAAACTGGCAATGGATCAATTCGGCCTGAAGAGAACTTTACTGGCAAAAATTGGACACTGTTGTCTCTGGCCACACTGCAAGGTATAAAGGTCGTGAAGATGTGTTTCCATATAAATTCAGCATACCTCATAACTTCAAATACAGCAAATTTTGTATGAATTTGGCAAAAATAATGTTTGTGTATATTTGTTTAGGCCTTAATTAACCTACAGATATTTTTTAATCGAAATGGCCTAGCCTTATTAAACTTAAAATTTCAACAGCTAGATAACTATGCTATATAAAAAAATGTTATCTAATGAAAAATTATTGTTATTATAAAATTTAGATTTCGAATATTTCTTGTTCAATACCGGCACCACTACGCTACTAACAATTCAATTCTTTCACCTCCTTTATAACTTACAAGTAAAGAAATAATACCGTGGCTGTAATTTGTCCCTCCCCCGCCCGCTTTTGCGGTATAAAAAATAGCCTATATTATATTATCTGACCCCTAAACTACTACTACGCAAAAAATCGTGTCGATAAAAAAGTAGCTTTGTGTTATTCCAGACGTGCCAAATTTCATTCAGATCCGTTCTGTCGTGATTGAGTAACAAACATACACACATACATCATTACACATCATATTAGTGAGATCTCATCTTATTTTGTTCAGGAAGTTAACCAATGGTTGCCAAACCCTGGCATAGAGTAATGTTACAGCAGTAACAGGTCTCGCGGCAGCCATTTTGGAAAAAAAGTTTTTAGTACTTTCGAATTTCGGCGTCCTAGGCCGATGACCCCCGTCTTTTTATATCCAGTACTTTTATAGTTCTACGACGCCTTGGCCCCGAGGAGCGTTTGGGCGACTTTTAAAATGTTTTATTTTCTTCTTTATGTGAAACACACAATATATTTCGAGCAAGCGTTCTGGATTTTATTTATTATGCGTTCTTAGGTAATACTAGCTGTTTTTAATGGCTTTTCTTGCTTATTCTTCTTAAGAAGTGCTCAAATGCTCAGGAAAAACTTTTCTTCAACTTTATAGCTAATGTAATGTAAAATTTCACAAGACAGACAACTGTTACGTATTAAGAGTGACACATAATACGCATGCTCACACTTAAATCCTAATAGTGTAAACATCAGTGTTGCTATAAAGGCCCGAGTGCTACGATTATGAAATATCATTTCCTTATTTTTCTTTCTTCACTGTTTGCCTTACAGCTCCCGAAACAGTGTTACGGTCTCAGGGTACCCAGCGGAAGACCAAGTCTCCCTCTTTTAACCGATGGTATTTGTGAGGCTATACCTAACGAGTAACCAGTTCTGTTCACTCATCTCTTCATACGTATTACGTATACTTCGACTACTTTGTTTTATGTCTACGACTCGAAACTATTTCGGCAATATTTATTATTATATTTTCATATAAAGTGACATATCTAAGTAACAAGTGAAATAAATATTATTTTCGAAATTTACACATAAAACATTTTTTTTTACACAATAAAAATTACCTACTTGTAGATCCCAAACTAGAATTAGGACTAAATAAAGAAAAAATACCTTTTACTTGGAAAAGAGAATTTAAACGCGAGAAGGCATCTCTACAGGCCCATATTGAATGTGACGAATGCGATTTTCTTTTCAGTTAGGTTTAGTGGCCAGCCAAGGAATGCTCGGCCCGAGCATATGCAACAACAATATCCGGACAAATCCGTGTACTGTCTTTGCCCGACCCAGCAATTATTGAACATTCTCTGGCCACTTGTACTGACTATCGTTTTTCGTCTTGGGGTCAAAACGAAAGATGCCAACCCCTCTAGAGTTTCTTTCACTCATAAACTCACCAGGCGGTGGTAGACATCGGTTTTAAATAATAGTGGTACTTACCGGTAGTACTCGAAGGTGGACCAGTTCCTGAAATCAGAACAAAGTTTGAAATTAATATTTGTAAAGGCCACTAACGGTACTTAGTTCCACATATCGTAATGGAAATTATTTTGCCGATATAATGTGTTTTAAGTATGACCGTGTCTTAGTGTGGTTGGCAGCATATAATGAATTATAAGTACATAACAATTTCAATCATTGTCATTAAAAAAGAATACGGAATACGGTTTACGCTGGTTTGGATACGTTGAAAGAATGAATAATGAAAGATTAATTAAAAAGGTTTATATGGCTGAAGTGAAAGGAAATGCTGACAGAGGACGACCTAGGTGTACTTTTAATGAACATATAAAAAATATATTGATCGATGGAGATATTAAAAGTACATATAATTACCGAGCATGTATGAATAAAAAAGAAACGAAAGAGATATGTCAGGATCGTAACAAATAGCATTCGATTGTCTCTGCCTACCCCTCTTGGGATGAAAGGCGTGATGGTAGATAGATAGATATGGTAGCATCTGAATATTATTTACAGGACAAAAGAGGCATATTTTTACAGAAAAAATCCTGAAAGACTAAATCTAATAGACTAAAGCGAAATCTCTAATATTTTAAATATTAAAATTTGCTTGGACGGCTTAACGGCTATACGGTTTTTGATCCAATTTTGTACAGAAATAGACTGTTTGATAATTTCATTACTAGAATTAGGGTGAGGGAGGGTCGTCAAATATGTTTGGCCTTAGACAGGCGAGTAAACCTGCAGGCAGAAGTTAGTATGAATAATATAAATTGAAGTAAATTAATGATTGCCGACAAAAAATTTCGTCCATCGCCATTTTCCTACGCACTATAGCATTAAAATACATTGATGCGTAATATATGCATAATGTGTATGTTCCAGCCAAGCACACACTCAAACATCCAATAAGTAGATTGAACTAAATGGTGAAATTTAAAAAAAAACAACAAAACCAACCGATTTCGTACCCTGTGTGAGTACTCCCAAAAGCAACATAATAGTCTATTGTCATATTTGAATTTGGAATGTATTTTTAAAACTATAAAGTTCAATATGGCGCGCGAAAAGAGGTTAATTTAGTTTTAAACGCGTAGAACCTCCTTGCTACTAACACAACTAAAATGATTTCGGCTATAGGAACACCAATTTTGTGCATGTGTGTAATTGCATATGAGATACTGCGTTAATGCATTTGTGTGTATAATATATATAAAAGTGTGTGTAATTATGTGATTGTGTGTCGCGTGATGGATTTGTATGTTTGTATTAGTGTCTTTTTTGTTTTTTTAGGGCGCGTTCACACAGTGGGTTGGGTGTGGAGTAAAAAATAAATGGAAAGCTGTTTAATTTTCGGCGCATTTCGTTATGTCCGATCACGTTTTGAGATGATTATTTATGTTCAAACTTAATGATTTTCAGCGGAATCATTGACTATTTGTACATTTTTGAATAATATATTAATCACTAGCGACTTCGCACGATATAATGTGTTTTAAGTATCAGTCACTTAATCCTTACAGAGCACCTAGATAGTGCCTTATTTTATGAATTTTAGAAAATGGGTAATTTAAACTTAATAAATGACAAAATTTTACAAAAATTTAAATTAAATTTAAACTAAAACTAAAAACTCTAAACTAGGTAAAAAAAGTCCATAAGTGGGACGGACACAAGATTAAAGAAGTAATTTAATGTATGTACATTGTACATGCATATATTCACGACCGTATCTTAGTGTGGTTGGCAGCAAATGTCGAAATATTTGTACATAACAATTTCAATCATTGGAAAGTAAAAAAGGTTATGTCCTGATGTCTTATTCTAAAGATGTTAAGAGAATAATGCGAAATGAAAGATGATATTGTAACTAAAATAAAGAAAAGTAGTTTAAGCTGGTTTGGACACGTTGAAAGAATGAAGGATGAAAGATTGACTAAAAAGGTTTATATGGCTGAAGTGAAAGGAAATGCTGGCAGAGGACGACCTAGGTGTACTTTTATTGAACATATAAAAAAAAATTGATCGAAGGCAATATTAAAAGTACACATAATCGCCGAACATCTATGAAAGGTATGATGAATATAAAAGAAGCGAAAGAGGTATGTCAGGATCGTAGCAAATGTCATTCGATAGATAGATAGATATATGCTACAGCAAACAGAACTTTCTTGTAGATTTTATTTCCTTCATCATTTTGTTATTTGATATTATAACGGATCAGAAAGCATATGGCGTATGCCATGAAAACTCGCTAAGTCAACATTTTCCTCCGACTTGATTCACTAATACTGTTAATGCTCGACTCCTAAACATGATATATTTAATATTCGTAAACCTCTTGAATCCATCTATTTAATCGTGAAAGGCGGTCAGTAGTTTTTGCGTGAACAGACAGACAGAAAGACGCAGCAGGAATTTCGTTTTATTTCGTTAGAAGGAGAGTTGGCGCTTTTTTCTTTGTTGTTTACTTGAATTAATGAAGTTCCCTCAGGCCGTGTTACTTAATTTAACCTGGCTTGTTTATTTAAGAGATGTAAGAGTTGAAATCTTTATAAATTTCGTCCAGTACTAAGTAGACAGAGCTTCATTAAATCATCGTAATGATTAATTTGTCCACTCATTCGTCCAATAGCCGGCGCGCCGCCATACGGTCCATCGAAATCGACCACAGACTCACCCAATTCTTGTAACGTACTGTCCGCCATCCGTTTTCAAATCGTTGTATTTGTGGTTGATTTCGATGGCCGAAACGATCTGTGACACACACACACGGATGTTTGACACTTTGTTTAATCGAATCTTGTGTGTCTGTGTGAGTGAGTGAATTGCATGTAATCTAAATTGTAAGATTATCGCTAATGCGTAGCCTGTGTTCTATCTCGATCATACGGCGGCCGGACCGAAAATTTTCGGTGAGATAACGGCTACTTTAGAGTTTAGTCTGTGCATTTAGATCAATACTAAGAAGTCCTAATATTATAAATGCAAAAATGTGTTTGTTTTTTTCACAAAAATAAGGGCCTTCTTTTTCAGTAAACCTTAGTTCACATTTCAAATTGTTCCTGGCGAGGGGAAATTAAAAGATGAAATAATTTTCCCCATGCAAGCTGAAGATATTTCTAAGTTTATTTGGACCTGAAGAGTCTCATCTTCCAAGTCACCAAATTATTAGTCAACTTTTACTGATTGTTAATAAATAGTTTTTGTTTGAGCATAATTTCTCTATCTCTAATATTCATCATAAGGTCCTACGTGTCTCCAGATTTCCAAGGATAAAAAGTAGTTCAGGACATAAACTAACCATCATCTAAGTTTCATGAAAATCCATAGCAACAAACATCAGATCTGCGTTCGTGGTCGAGTGGGTAAAACGTCGGCCCACAACTGAGAAGTCGTGGGTTAGATCCCCACATCCGACCATATACCAATGGGTTTTTATAATAAAAATTCTATGTACATTATCCGACAAACCGTACAAAGAGGCTTGTCCATCTACATACCTCAACAGAGCTAGCCTCAAATAAAAATCTTCGGCTAAGTAAGGAAGACTTTAGCTTCCGCTGGGTACCCTGGGGCCGGCAGCGGTTCCCGGGAGCTGTTAGGCAACCAAAAATATTATTAGCACTCTTGTGGAATTTTTTGAAATGCGACAGAATAATTTATTCCTATGGATTTCCAGGATAGAAAGTAACCTTCAACCTTTCTAATTATCTCTATGCAAAAAATTTGGTACATCCGTTGCTCTGTTGTGACGTGAACAAAGAACAAACAAGCAAACATATTATTAATACTTAGTCATAGAACTGATTTCCTTTGTATTGTTGACTCATATATTAACTTAATTTTTAGGGTCCCGTACCCAAAGGAAAAAAACGGAAACCCTATTACTAAGACTTCGCTGTCCGTCCGTCTGTCTGTCTGTCTGTCCGTCTGTCACCAGGCTGTATCTCATGAACCGTGAACACAGTTAGACAATTTAACAGATGATGTATTTCTGTTGCCGCTATAACAACAAATACTAAAAAACAGAATAAAATAAATATTTAAGGGGGCTCCCATACAACAAACGTGTTTTTTTTGACGTTTTTATAAATAATGGTACGGAACAGCGAGTCCGCACTTGGCCGGTTTTTATATTTCTTCATAAGTTTGTAAGTAAAATTACTTGTGAAATATAATATAAGATGTAGTTGATCAACATAGTGTAGCTCGAGCACATCTACATAGACGATCATTGACTCCGAAATCATACCTGAAAGTACTCACTACAAAATAAATAATAAATAAAATTTAAATGCCTCTGTTCAGGCTGTAAAATTTTTGAAATTTCAGAGATCAAGGGATTTAGGAATATCAAAAAGATGTCCTGAAAATTAGATTTTTATATGAACACAAGACCATAGAAATTTAATATGGTCTCCACGGGTAAAGCCGGGGGCGGAAATAAATAATTAAATAAAATAAAACATATCATGCAAAATAAAATGTTTCACAATTTTAGTTTTATTACGGGTTGCCTTACAGGGTAGGTACTCAGCGGAAGACCAAGTATTTTTTCGGTGCTTATATAGATCAGTAACAGTGTCCACGTTTTGCCAGTTGTCTATATTTAACAGAATAGGTGACAATTAAGTCTTTTCCTGATCTAAATGTGTCACTTCTTTATATCCTCTATCTGTTATTTTTAGAAGAATTTATTTATGTTTTTCTTATTTAATTTTATTTTTTATTTATTTATTTCTTAAAGGTGTTTTATGGCGGTATATCTCAATCCACAACATTTCAAAATTTTAACACCCTAATTTTATTAGCCTATATGAAAGTAGGTGAAAAATTAAGGTACCCGTATTTTTTGCTTTTCTAAAATTTTAACTTTAACACTCTTAAATTAATTTTTAAATATTGCATTTTTAGAAAAAGCCGATGACGGCTAAAAGTATCAGGTGTCTATGCGTATTCTGTATTAAAAAAAAAAGAAATGACATGAGCTTCGTTTCATTCGTTCAATAGTTCGTTCATGGTTCTTTTGTTTCATTCATTATTGTTTATTTTTAGTTTATTAATTTAAAATTAAATTTTATTCACTTTCATCAACAAAGATGGGTAGAGAAGCACGTAAATTAAATTCCCTTGTATCAATTCTGTTCTATTTTTTCGTGTTATGGCTCCATCAGTAGTCCCCTTGTATCCTGTTTTGTTTTTACAACTACAACTAATACTTTTTAGTACCAGTTACCTTTGTAGGCAGAGAGTATAGTAGCTTTGACCCGTACTCGTTACACAGTGTAGTTTTTTCAAAATATCTCTTAAACCACGGAATAAAAAAATAAATAAATATGTGTATCGTGTTAGGCAAAGGAAGATCTCCAAACGGATTTTTAATTTTGGTACTTAACGAAAAATGAAATGTTGTGAATTAATACTGTAACAAAGTTAATGTTTGATACGCCATTTTGAAGATAATTTTTCACTCTAATGACGAAAAATAAACAAGCAAATCAATATTGAATGATTCTTTTAAAATTAGATTTATTTATTTATTTATTTTGTAAATTATTGGAGGTCAATTGAGCTAACCAGACACCGTAAGAAGTGCGAACGCCGGAATTACGTGTCATCCGAAGTAATCGCACCAGTCATCTAGTAATATTAATTTCCTTTTCAGTTCCTGCCTACCTCCCTTGGAATAGTCGTGAATATATAATTTAATGTAGTATTTCTGCTATCGCTACTTCTAAGTCCGGACTAGCATCATTGACCTTGCCCCTCCCGGACATTGGCACCACTTGGCCAATTGGAATCTACAACAAACAAGCACATATAGTTATGAGTTATTGATAGCGGCTGTCGGGTTGGGTAGCCAGGAAGCCGGGTCGATGGGTAGGTATAGCAGGAAAACTCGTAGTAAACTTTCACCATTCGTTTATTGGTCGAATTAACAAGGAAGGAACAAGCAGCAAAAGAACAACCAGTAAAAGCATCCGTAAGGAGCCAAGGAGAAGGAGCCGTAAGGAGCAAGGAGAAAGGAGAAGGAGCGCACTGTAATAAAAATGAACTACACATTACTACAGGGCGTTAAGCTATTGAAGTAACACAATACAAAGTATGATAAAAATACTTACAATACTTATTTGCGCTCCTTTTATATTAACATAGATATTAGTTCTTGAATATTGATTCAATACATTTTATATAGTTATTTACTTAGTTGATAAAATAGAAATATAATAAATTTTACAATTGGCAGAGTACTGCCTAAGTCAACAGTTTGTGAAGGAATGAGTAAAATTTTAATTTAGGTTCCATACAATGTTCTATTGAATTAAAATGAACAATATCGTGTTCTAAAATCAAAATAAATGCTATTTATGATGGCCAGCTTGTAAGCGGCCAGGAAAATAAGGTCGTATCATCACAATACCGGGGTTCCCCCGAAAAAATCCTGACCTTAATGAAGGATTTTATTCAAAGAATTAATAAAATAAAGTTTGATGATGAGACTTATATAAAAATACTAATGAATGAAATGAAAAGATAAATTTACAAGTTTTATTATAAATAAAACTAATTATTTTACAAGAGAAACGATTTCCACAATCACACAAATCACAAACATTCATCTTCATTTAATCTGTTTAATCTGTTATTAGTAAGTACAGTAAACTCATTTATAATATAGAGTAATTCCCATTTAATAAGGAATGACTCAAAAACGTTCTCGAATTTAGTAAGGGCTTAGTTATACAGTTACCATCCGCTGTTTTAAGTTTATTTATATATAATACAATAGACGAAGGCTTGTTTAAAGAGTCGCAATCCGCTCATACGAACACCCATGGGAAATACATCCACAGATATAATAAGTAGTAATAATAGACGAAGGCTTTTTTAACGAGTCGCAATCCGCTCTAAAAGACACCCATGAATACCCTGATATTCATAGATATAATAATAATAAACGAATGTTTATTTAAGGAGCCGTAATTTGCTCTAATAAACACCCATGGAAATACATCCACAGATATTAGGTATAATATTTATAATAGACGAAGGCTTTTTTAAAGAGTCGCAATCCGCTCTAAATAATTACAAGTATTTACAATAAATGAAATGATGAGAATGAAATAAGGAAAATAGTAATTATTAATCATGGTTATATATTTAACCTGTAATTTGTAAATAAGTAAAAGTTTTAGTTACTTAGATGTTTACAACCAAATTGTGAAATTGAAATAAATTTAACCTTCCTTGTAACCATAAGGTTATAAATAAAATTTAATAAATTGTAAATAAAATAAAGAAAAATGTAAAATAATATAGATATAAAAAATTCCTCGGTTTAAGTAAGTGTAACTCATCCATATTGAAAGAGAAAAAAAAAATTATGAAATAAAATCAACGCATGCTTTAAGGTATGCGCTAACTCAAACTATCCACGAGCAAAGCCAGTGAAAAGCTAATAATATAAGTATATGAAATAAAATAATATTTGAATTTAAATCAACATGACTACCCCTAGTTGTAATAAGAGCGTAATCATATGTCTATGAAATAGACTTCATAGTAAATAACAATTGAAAATTAAAAGAAAATCGAACGTCGTCGATTCAAAATTTAAAAACTTGTCAATGACAAAGAAATTATATAGGATACATTTGAAAATCGAATATTCCAATGCAGTATTGCCGAGCAAAACAAATTGTGTAAAACAAAGAAAAATCAAGTGAGTTCAAATTCTGATATCGAGGTGCTTTTATATGTATCATAATTTATTTGAAATTTATTATTATATATTAAATTTATTCTCGGAAATATTTTAATTGCCTTACTTATGTAAACTGTAGGTGTGATATTAGAAATCATTAAAATAAGAATGGACAAATTGTTTTGGATATTTTAAAAATGTATTAAAAAAATCGCAATTAATGAAATTTTGGAATTAAATAATATTTATTTATGTATTATTTTATGAAATCACGATAGACTTTTAGGATAAAAATAGATATTATAACAATTATAAGAAAAATTAATATATATTATTTTTCTTGAAAAAGTTACGACTATAAAAAGAACCTTTTTCTATTAAGAAATATTGAATTGACGGGATAATATAACGGAAATTAAATTAATTATTAATAAATTTAAGTTATGGGAAGTAATCTATAGATTTCAGATATATATATATAATGAAAATCTCACATACAACCATACATTCAATGTGACTATATAATCTGAATTTACGAAATTAATAAGTGAATTTAATGTAAAATGATTCAAGAATACTACCTTTGTATAGAAAAAAAAATCCTCTTCAATAATGGAATCTGACCAAGATCATCAGACTTGTCAACCTCGAAGGTTTGCCGACATAACCTTGATTCAGAACCATCATCTCCAAAAAATATTCTACTGATTTTAAATAGAATTACGTTATATATTAAGATTATATAGACATTACATATCCTGAAATAAAAGTTTGTATTAAAATAAATATTATGTTCTCTTACTTCGTTATTCTTTCTTCTTTATTCCTTCTTCCTGCAGCATTTTAATCACGTTTGGGCGCCATTGTCGGGTGTGGGTTAGCCAGGAAGCCGGGTCGATGGGTAGGTATAGCAGGAAAACTCGTAGTAAACTTTCACCATTCGTTTATTGGTCGAATTAACAAGGAAGGAACAAGCAGCAAAAGAACAACCAGTAAAAGCATCCGTAAGGAGCCAAGGAGAAGGAGCCGTAAGGAGCAAGGAGAAAGGAGAAGGAGCGCACTGTAATAAAAATGAACTACACATTACTACAGGGCGTTAAGCTATTGAAGTAACACAATACAAAGTATGATAAAAATACTTACAATACTTATTTGCGCTCCTTTTATATTAACATAGATATTAGTTCTTGAATATTGATTCAATACATTTTATATAGTTATTTACTTAGTTGATAAAATAGAAATATAATAAATTTTACAATTGGCAGAGTACTGCCTAAGTCAACAGTTTGTGAAGGAATGAGTAAAATTTTAATTTAGGTTCCATACAATGTTCTATTGAATTAAAATGAACAATATCGTGTTCTAAAATCAAAATAAATGCGCTTGTAAGCGGCCAGGAAAATAAGGTCGTATCATCACACGGCTTCGTACGGAAGAACTTCATGGAACGTAAAAACCGGCCAAGTGTGCGAGTCAGACTCACACTTGGCTGGTTGTTATTATTTGTCAAAAACACCGAAAAAAACATTTCACACACCCCCTTAAATTTTTAACTTTATTTTATTTTTAATATTTATTGTTATAGCAGCCATAGTAAATACATACTCTGTGAAAATTTCAAGTGTCTACCTATTACGGTTCAAAAGATACAGCCTTGTGACAGACACACGGACATATATAGTACATATATTTTTTAGGTCAATTAACCAATTTAGCCATCTGGTTCTGTTATGGACAACTGGGTAAAAATGGACACTGTTACAGACTGATGTCTCTGGCTACGCCGCAAGGTTTTAAAGGTCGTGATGATGAGTTTTCTTTCTATCTATTTATCTATCATCACGCCTTGTAGGCAGATACAATGGAATGACATTTGTTACGATCCTGACATACCTCTTTCGCTTCATCATATATATCATACATGCTCGGCGATTGTGTGTACTTTTAATATTGCTTCCGATCAATACATTGTTTATATGATCAATAAAAGTACACCTAGGTCGTCCTCTGTCAGCATTTCCTTTCACTTCTGCCATATAAACAGTTTTAGTCAATCTTTCATCCTTCATTCTTTCAACGTGTCCAAACCAGCGTATATAAACTACTTTTCTTCATTTTAGTCACAACATCATCTTTCACTCCTCATTACTACATTCTCTAATTACTACTAATTGTTTTGTTTTGTTTCTTCCAAATGTGATATCCTTAATAATTTGCGGCGTGACCAGATACACCAGGAACAATGTTCACTTTTATCGTGTTGCCCATTTTAAACAGCACAGATGGCAAGCATGTCGCTGTAAATCATGAACAGAGCTGTAATTTCTTGATATCTATCTATTACTCCCAGATTTACGTGCCATCCGAAGTATAGAAATAGATTAAAACGTCATATTGGTGCTTTACCAATGCCATCAATGCCTTATATTATTTTTAACCGACTTCAATGGTCCCATTTTTCTTTTGGTGAAAATGGTTTCAATAGTCTTTAGAAGAATACATAGTGAAAGATAATGCACAACAATAGATTGTGACAAAAATTATGAAAATCAGTTTACGCTGATTTGGACACGTTGAAAGAATAAAGTAAGGAAATGCTGTTATACCTATATAAGGATAAAAGGCGTGATGATAGATAGATAGAAGTGTGAGTAGTTTTTCAGAAATTTTGAAGAGACTGATTTATTCAATAAATTGAAATTAAAAAAAAAATTATATCTCTCAGACAATATTATAAACAAACCGAAAAATATTTTCTTACACAGGCAGTCATGGGGACTGCTGTCACAAATGAAAACTGAACAATAACGTATAATAACGCCATCTATCGAGCATTAAAAAAAAGATACCATAGCATGTCGGTGACGCGAACTCATAAATCCCCCAACCAAAAATCGCTCAACGCGTCTAAATAATGTTTAACTTAAAAAAAGTCATCTTTTAATTTGTAGACGATTGAAATATCTACACTAAACTAAACATCCTAGAGTCACGCCATTCTCACGTTCATATGAATGAAACAAATCAATAAAAGTTCAAGTTGCGTCTGTTCTCCGCGTAGTTGACTTCAATAGTCTATGTGTAGTTACGTCATGCGTGAGTGTGTGTGGGTAAGGGACCGGTCAGACGTACCTTGGGCTAGTTGAGACATGTGAACATTAAATATGGAGTAGTTGGTACCGTCAACAGACAAACTTTAAATATCTTTTCTTTTTTTTAAATTTATATTTTAGTATATTAATTTTATACTTATTATTTATTATTTAATAATGTTAAAAGTAATAGGTATTAAAATGATCTTAAATAGTAAACGCAAATAAAAAAAATCATGGAAATCGCTATCTACTGGGAGAGGTCTCATAGTACCCAGTGTAAGACAAAGTCTCCCTATATTAGCTAATGGTATTTGTGAAGTGGCCAGTTCTGTTGAGGTATATTTAGATGGAAAAGCCTCTAAGTGTGGTTTGTCGGATTATGTACATAAGTTTCTAATACTAGACCACTATATACATAATCTATACAAATAAATACAATTGAAGGTGACTATGATTTGGAAATAACTGGCTTTTCGTTGTTTGCAAGTAAACAAAAAGTAAACACCCGTCTGTCATGTCCAATCTATGACACGGCTAAACCGATTTTGCAAGGAGTCTAGAACCGATCATCTAGAATAATTTTTAACCCGGAAATATTTAGGGTTCTTGCATTAAAGTTTAATACTAAATAAAACTATTATATGTATATATATATATATATATATATATATTTATTTATTCTCTTAGAAAATTAACCTAATATACAATTCAAAATTCCGCCAAACTGCTATACAGTTATTCAAAAATGTTAATGCCAACATTGGCCAAGGCTTCCTTCTTAGTCCATAAATCACTGACTTTCTACCACTCCATGTAACTATAGTTACATAATTATTTATCAGATGAGCAGTGATATCAAAATTTAACATGTGAAACCGGGGCGGAAAGCGAGTCTTACCAATAAAATGAGTCGCCAATGATGTCTAACACAAAAACACTTCCGTCGCATTACTCCCTACATACCGAGAGCTAAGATGTTACTTATGAAAAATCTATTAAATTAAACACTGTAATGTAACATTCAGGTGGTTGTAATATTTTTCATGAAATTTAATGAAAATAGACCATTTTTTTATATAAAATGTAACAAAGAACACGGCTAAATTAAATAGATCACAAGTTCTAAATAACTTGCTTTAATTTGTCTACTAACTTATTTAGCCGGATTTCTATTATAAGTAACATTATTTGGAACGCATTGCCATTTAAAAAAAAATAGTTTTGCGAACGGTACTTAACAATAGTGTAGACATGTGTGCGTGCTAGACAAGTCCTAGACGTTGACCCACTGGCCGAGACGACCTCCACGTGATCTTATGTTGTTGTTGGTCTCTCGCTCTATTCTAGCTCCCTCACACATACGAATAGACGCATGTAGTTCGGAATAGTTGAGATATGTGAACGCTAGATGTCGGCTGTGTAGGTTGGGGGAAAATTTAATTTTATTTTATTATTTTGTAATAGGGTGGGTTTAATAGTTTTTATAATAGTAATAGTTATTTAATTTAACTTTGTCTGTTAACGTAAACGGATTTTGTTGCGGTTTCACTATTACATAGGTTAATTCACCAGAAAGGTTTTCGAGTATTAAACATGGACCTATCATATTTAGGAGCTGAGCAATAACAGTATAAGTGAATCAAGTCGGGGAAAAAGTTAGCCCAGCTAGTTTTTATGGCATATGCTGTCTAATCCGCCAGAGATATAACAAAATGGTGTAGGAAAGAATTGTGTAGATTAAAATTATCTACAGAAAAGTCCGCGGTAGCATGTACCTATCTCTAATAGATCAGTAGTTATAATCGTGTTTATATAGGTATTTAAATTGTTTTAAACCCATATGTACCCGTGCGATCTATCCGTCTTAGCTAATTCTCATGCACTTTATTTGGTATTTTAAATTAATTCAATTTGAAATTACAAAAATCAAAGAAATACCGGTAAGGACCTGTTTCACCCCAATTTTTGACCATTTAATTTCACCCCAGTCTGACCTACTCAGACATTGAGGGTCAAAAGATGTAAAGGTCAATAGTGCAACTTTACATGTGCATCTGTACTTTTTATTTCCGGTTCCCATAGAAATTTTAAATACTTTATTTTATTAGAAATTATCTCTCTTTATGAAATTTCTCACGAATTTTGAACAAGATATTTCTTTGAGGCCATTATGTAGGGCCTAAGAAAGAGTTTAAATTAAACATGCAGAACTATCGAGAGTTAAAATGAAAATAATCTATTGTCATAAAATAAACAATTTACGCCCAAAAAAGTTAAGAAATAACTTATTTGATTTTTTTTAAATATTTTAATAATTAACTATCTATCTGTCATTACACCTTTTATCCCAAGAGGGGTAGGCAGAGACAATCGAATACTATTTGCTACGATCCTGACATACCTCTTTCGCTTCTTTTATATATAGTTTATACCGTCTGTAAAGCATGATACTTATATGTAGCTACAAGCTACACGTCAGGTTAAAAATATTCTGCAATTAAAGTTGGGGAGGATTCCACGTCACGCCTTGGTGTATAGCGCACGCGCCCGCGAAGACGTGATGGGGAATCCGGTTTAATCCCGTCCGCGCTGTGATGGTTGTGATTAGTCAGCGATTAATAAGACATATCACAGTCGGCGGGATAATCTTAGACACCGATTTATCTGCATAATACTATTGCACAAAATTAAACACTGGACATTGGCAGAATAGCGACGATATGTCAGCACTGTTGCCATAATTCAAAAAAAGAAGAAAGTTGGTGAGTGATGTATATTGAGTGATTTGTGAATGAACTTGGATCTAAGAGTCCCGAGGCTTGGCTTTAACTTCTACATTCATGTTTTAGAAGATATCACATTTCCAGGACTACTGAAGGAACCTACATTCCCAACTTTGAGGGGTTGCAGTGAGAAATTCGGAGATTTTTTAATTTTCTACTTGCTGTTATGGTAATTCTAGATCGCATACAATGTTTCAGTTTTCCAGGACTACATACACAAACATATTGACGATCAGTCAGTGTGTAAAGAAAATATGAAAGTACGAGTTAAAAATAAAAAATATATTTTAGTCACAACATCATCTTTCATATCTTTTTAATCTCACTCTTGCCAAAAATGCTAAGTACCAATTTTCTTTAAGAATATCATCTTTAATCGACTTCTCGTGCTTCGGAGGACAGGCGCCTGCACTTCTTTTAAACGTAGCTGACATTCATAGTCTTGCACAAACTATTCAAAATAAATAGCTTGTTTATGATGTAGGTCCATTAAGTGCACCAACCAGGCTTGCCACATGTTCTAACTAGGAAAAACTGGATACTGTTACAGGTGTCTCTGTCCACACTGAAATATATAAAAGTCGTGAAGATGTGTTAGTTTTTTTTAATTTATTTATTATCTTGCAATCAGTCATGTGGACTATAAGCAGATGAAATGCAATCAGAGTCAGAGAGATGTATGTTAGTAAAAAGACTTACAGCTCCCGGAAATCGTTGCCGGCCCCAGGGTACCCAGCGGAAGACAAAGTCTACCTCACTTAGCCGATTTTTTGAGGCTATACCTAACGAGTGGCCAGCTCTGTTGAGGTATGTAGAATGTAGATGGCAAAGCCTCTTTGTACGGTTTTTCGGATGTGGGGATCGAACCCGCAACTTCTCAGTTGTGAGCCAACGTTTTACCCACTCGACCACCGACGCCCCAATTTTCCTTGGCCGTAATATGTAAAAATCAAATCTAGTGTACCGATTCTAAAAATTGTTTCACCAATAGAAAGCTACGATATCCCTGAGTGACATAGGGTATATTTTATTTTGATCGAAAATATCCACGGGCGGAGCCGGGGGCGGAAAGCTATTTATGACGCCAAAGAGTCGCAGCAAAGTAGTTAGGTATGTCTAGAAAAAAACCCGACACACACACATGCAATATTTATGAACAACATATAGTGTCAAAGATATGCAAATACATGCATACTCACACCAACACTTGGATCTAAGCGTCCGGCAGATAAATGGTGGATAGGTCGCCGACCCGAGTGGGTGCGGTTGCATATTTAGAAAAAAATATTTGGCAACAGTTCAGATCTCTATAGCGTTCTGTGTACAATCGCGAACGAAATTGTTTATCTTCACGGGTACTTTAAGGCTCCCGGGTACCGTGATCCTAGGGTACTAGTTCTTCATTTGATGTTTGCTAACGTTAAAGTTAAATGGCGCATACTGCAATCTAGCCTAAATGTTCCGAGCAAGTTCCGAGTGTTAAATCTGATACCAAATACCAAATAATTTCGTTCTAAACTAATAGTTTATATCGATATTATTAATAAACACAATTTATAAAAAATTACAACAATTATAATTACGTTTTTTTAACAGATTTCAGTCAAGATTATCAGTCAAAAATATATATCCTGCTACGATCCTGAAATATCTCTTTCGCTTCTTTTATATTCATCATACCTTTCATACATGCTCGGCGATTGTGTTTACTTTTAATATTGCTATCGATCAAATTAAAAAAAAATCAGTCAAAAATATTTTAATTCTTACTCGTTTTTTAGGGATTCTACGTCAATGCTGTGACGTTATGGGAAATCCAGTTTAATCCCGTCCGCGCTTGATAGTTGTGGCAGGATCGGCTTAGCTACCGATTAATCGGCATATTGTTATTGTGACGCCTATTAATACTTGACATTGGCGGAATCATCAAAACCCTGATGAAGCCTTAATAGGATTCCACATCCGGTCATGGCGCCGACCGCACGCGTTTTCGCCATGGCGTGATGTGGA
This sequence comes from Nemapogon koenigi, assembly GCA_963924495.1. Classification (NCBI taxonomy): domain Eukaryota; kingdom Metazoa; phylum Arthropoda; class Insecta; order Lepidoptera; family Tineidae; genus Nemapogon; species Nemapogon koenigi. The sequence continues at coordinate 1,031,270 of OZ004642.1, forward strand.
ATCCGGTTTAATCCCGGCCGCGCTGTGATGGTTGTGATTAGTCAGTGATTAATAAGACATATCACAGTCGGCGGGATAATCTTAGCTACCGATTTATCGGCTTACTATTGCACAAGATTAAACACTGGAGACTGGCAGAATTGCGAAAAAAAAATTAATAGTATACTCGTTTTTAAGATATACGTTTCTCATTGAATACTTTTGTGTGCCACTGTACTTGCCATCGGACAAAGCACCCGATCCCAGGCTACTCGATATAATAATATATCATACTACATGTATGCATTTCATGACGTATTTAATGTATTTTTACATATTATGAATACATTCAGCATATTACCGAAATAGGACAACTCAAATTTATGGTAAGCTAGCATGAGTACAATATGGGTTTAAAGCAATTTGAATACCTACACAAATATGCTTATAACTACTTATCTATTTTAGATAGATATATGCTACCGCGGACTTTTTTGTAGATCATTTTATTGTACACAATTCATTACTACATCATTTTGTTATATCTCGGACCGATTAGACAGCATACGCCATGAAAACTCGCTGGGGCTAACTTTATCCCAGATTGATTCACTTATACTGTTAATGCTCAGCTCCCAAACATGATAGGGTTACAGAACCCTTGTAGGATCACTCTTGTGTCCGTCTGTCAGAGATTATTTTCTCAGAATCTATTAGACGAAAAAAGTTAAAGTTTTAAAATGCATAGTTATATTATGTTAAAGAAAATTCAGCATTCCCCCCACCTCCATTTATTTATTTACCTAATTCTAAAATTTTGAAAAAAATAAGAAATATAAGTTAGTTCTCACGAAAAACGCAATGGTACGGACCCTCTCTACGCGAGTTTGACTCGCTCTTGGCTAATTATTTATAATAAGTATAATTTGAAAAAACAAATATTTACCTCCACAAACTACTTTTAGATGTTTATTTGGCTGATATAAAAAAAATGATTTTAGGTTCATTTTAGACTATTGTTTCCATTGCATTCTTCAAAATTATTTGCATAACAAAATCACAATTTATTTAAACTATAACACTATATTTATTGTAAAGTTCTGTGACCCACAAGTTTTTAGAAAATGTCAGAATAATAAAAAGTAAAAAAAATATGTTTTGAATAATAAAAAGCGATAGTGAGTCTGTTTGTCCTTCTTTTGTGAACCTATTGACATCATAGCTTTAAAGTGTTAGTTGCATAGACGCGCTAAGTCTACGTCGTAGGCCGTAGCATAGAGAACTGCGTAGCATCATAGAACTAGCTTTATACCTACTGTACCTGCGGATCTAAAGTAAAATGGTAATTAATATTTAGAGAGTGCAACCGCAATAATGACTAAGGCCAAAATAAATAAACTTAACACCAGGTATTTGGAGTATTCAAAAGTATAACTAAAAAAGTATGTCATTAATTCTTGAATATTTTTCTGTACAATGACATCGCGTAAAAATATTTATTTTGAACTAGCATTCTACTCCGGCTTCTCCTGTGGAAATGTTGGTATCTCTACTCACCCCATTCTATTTACGTAGACAAATTTTATCTTTGAAACCGCTAAAAGTTTCATCAAAATTAATTCAGCCGTTTCAAAGTCTATCTGGATCGGGCTACGGTTTGATCGGTTTTATAATTAAAAACGTACCTAATTCTAAAAACCACCTCAAATATACCTCAACAGAACTAGCCACTCGTTAGGTATAGCCTCACAAATACCATCGACTAAACGAGGAGACTTGGTTGGAGAGATTATTATTGTTCTATTTAGATTTTTTTTTCTTTCCTCACGGGTTACCTTACAGCTTCCGAAACCGTGTTCAAATTCAAATTCAAATTCAAATATATTTTATTGTCACACAGAATCAAAATAAGGTGTTGTACATAATAAGATTGTGTCTTCCATGTGGTACCTTTTCAGGCGTACAATAGTATTCTTATAATTTATCTGTTTAATACCATTTGAAATTAACACAAATTGGTAAAAAAACAAACAAAGAATCAAAAACTACATCCAAATATTTTTACAGAGCTAAACAATTACATAATAGGCACACAAATATACACTTACAAATTAATGTCAATTAAATACAAATTCTAAAATAACAAATAACAGAAAAGTCAAAAATTGACAAAAATAATAAAATTACAATAATACATTTAAAAAATTATCTTCAAAAAAATCATTTATGGTATAATAACATTTGTCTACAAGTATCCCCTTTAATTTTATTTTAAAAATTGTCAATGGTAATTCTTTAATTTGGTCAGGCAACTTATTATAAATTTTGGGAGCCATTCCCATTATATTTTTTTGTAATAATGTCCCTTTAGACATTAGTGGTAAGATTTGGCCACGTGGTCTGGGACGAAGTAATTTTGTTTTACATGGGATCTGAATTTTAAATAAATTTATATTACATTTTACAAAAAGAGCCACCTCATATACATGTGTTATCGGTCCCAAATCTTCCTCTTTTAGCCGATGGTATTTGTGAGGCTATCTAACAAGTGGCCAGTTCTATTGAGGTATATTAAATGGAAAAGCCTCTAAGTGTGGTTTGTCGGATAATCCTACGACGTAGTACATAAGTTTTTATTTATAAAAAAACATTGGATAGCAGGGAGAGAAAAAGGGTGTAACACGCTTTTTATATGAAAACTTGACACTATACCTAAAGGTTAAAATGTAGAAAATGGCTTGTTTCCAATCGAAATATAATTAATTTTAACTTTTTAGTTAATTTTTTGTTTTAAAATATATTTTTACGTAAATTTTTATCTTATCTTTTTACTTTCTCAATTCGTCGGAATCTTTTATGGTTTTTTTATGTATGTTCCCCGATTACTTGAAGACGCCTGGACCGATTTGGATTTGGTCTCATGGTCATCAGGTCAGGATCTGATGACGGGATCCTGGAGAATTAATCAAATTTTATAGGCACACTTGAAGCGATTTGTGTATTTTTTTATAGTGACTTATGCATTTGCTTTCGGAAAGCACACTTTTCAATGCATAATTTTTGAAGTCGGCAGTTTTTTTAAAAGGCAATTTTTAAACATATACAACGACATGGCTTGGCCAGTGGAATTTTAGTATCATTGACATTTTTGGTTAATGCTCGACTCCCAAAAGACATAGCGTGATGTTATATGCACCTAATCTTTTATCGTGAATCGATCTATCTGATCGCGGAAATAGTGACAAAATCGGTCCAGTAGTTTCTTAAGTTTATTGTTTACATTTTAGTCACATGTTATTTGCATATACTATAGTACATCGACAGCAGACAACATTAGTTTAGTAAACGAAGGCTATGAGTTCATGGTCGGTCGAGTGTTTGTTCAAAACTTTAAAAAACTCTTCGATATTTTTTTTTTAAAAGTATTTGTATTTGAAGTAGGTAATTAGGGTTCTGTACCCAAAGGGTAAAAACGGAAACCCTATTACTAAGACTCTGCGGTCCGTCCGTCTGTCTGTCTGTCTGTCTGTCACCATGAGGCTGTATCTCATGAACCGTGATAGTTAGACAGTTGAAATTTTCACAGATGATGTAGGATATCTGTTGCCGCTATAATAACAAATACTAAAAAATAGAATAAAATAAATATTTAAGGGGGCTCCCATACAAGAAACGTGTTTTTTTTTTTTTTTTTTTTTGCCGTTTTTATAGATAATGGTACGGACCCTTCGTGCGCGAGTTCGACTCGCACTTGGCCGGTTTTTTTATTTTACTTTTACTTTTTAAATTCTAGTACTTCGCAGGGAACGCATAGTGGGCGTCCGCACTTCTATTATGGATACTAGATATACATTAGACACCTATATTTAAGAAGTGACATAATTGACCTATGCGACAGGCTTTTAATATGGGTAACTCACCAAATGTGGACACTGTTACTAGTGTCTCCAAGGGCCGTAATGGTTTTGTAAATGACATTTTCTTCACGGGTTTACCTTACAGCTCCCGAAACCGTGTTATCCTGTAAGACATTGGCATAAGACACGGCCGGAATCGAAGCGTGGTCTGCCTAGTTACTACAGACGTCTTAACCACTCGGCCACCGACAAAAACTTCAATTTTATATATAATTTTATAAATTTTAATTTTTATTGATATAAAAACCTTAAATCAAATCTAAAGATTAAAAATAACTAAATAAACCAGGTCCGCGTGGAATAGTGGCAAGAATACTGGCTGCATTTCCCAGCTGAATCGCGATGCTGATTCGTTGAGCGAGGAAGGAGCCAGCCCTCTTGTCACCAGAAGAGATGATCAGTCGAGGGGATACTTTAATAAAATGTTTGGCATTTGAACCCCACGGACCTAGAGTTTCTACACCAAACGGCACAAATTTGTAGTTTTAAATAATTGAACTATATTTGCGCAGTTTGTTAGACTCTGCGATTTCCGCCGCAGCTCCCGCTTTGATTGCTGTTTCCCTGAGATGAGACGGTGCTAATGTGTCCACGCACGTAGTATCCCATACCGATGTCCGACCTCGCTCCCAGGGAATCAGAGTCATTTGTATATATAGATGTACAGATTAGGAATAGGATATAGGACATTAACGGCCCAAACTTTGCTCTTTAAAACTTATTGACAAAAAACGTAACAAAAAAACTCGCATGCGCATTTCATTACTAACCTAGGCTAACTATATAGAACATAAACAAATCATGACCTAAGTCTACGCGTCTGACCTTCACAGACTCAGGCTATTGACCTGGCGTTAGGCCATAGATGTGTGCGTACTAATTCGGCTTTAAAAAATATCCTCAGAATAGTTACTATTCATTAGTGATTTACCGACTATGGATTTGGTCGACTAGCCGACTAACGACTAGTCACCGACTATAAAAGTGGCCGAATAGTCGGATTTAGATTGTCGTTCCTGTGTCGCACTGTCAAATAGTGGTACGAACTTCCGGCGTCGGTCTTTCCTCCTTTCTACAACCTGGGGTCCTTCAAGCGAAGCGTAAAAAAGCATCTCTACGTACATGGTGGGTGCGACTAACCACCTATGCTTAATAATCAGGCGGTGGCAAGGTCACATGTCGTCTTCTCTATAAAAAAATAGAGTCGCTGACTATTGACAATTTGAGATTTTAAGACTGGTTTTGCTTTTTTTTCCTTCATGGTATGCCTTACAGCTCCCGAAACTTCTCCTCATAATTATCATCGGCTAAAAGAGGAAGACTTGATCTTCCGCTGGGTACCCTGAGGACCGATAACACGGTTTCGGGAGCTTCAAGGCAACTCGTGAAGAAAAAAAAAATATTGACAAAAAATGTAACAAAACATTTAAAATCGCATGCGCATATTACTATAATACTAACCTAGGCTAACTATATATCGTGACCTAAGTCTACGCGTCTGACCTTCACAGACTCAGGCTATTGACCTGGAGCTAGGCTATAGATGTGTGCGTACTAATTCGGCTGTAACAAATATATTCTTGGAAGTGAGTTGGTGTGCCTAAATTTATTTATATACAAACGCATACTAGTGAATGAGCCTGGCGTTGTATTCGTTGAGATTTTTTTAGTGTGGGAAATCTTCTGTATTCGCGACATGTTTTCGGCACAAGACCATGGATTGACCGGCCCGAGTAACATATACTCGACCCAGGAACACAGGCACCAACCGTCTTCAAATTCTACGACGAAATATTTATTATTTCTTACTTTTCAGTGCAAATTTTGAAGGCGGTACACTTTTTTTTAAAAGTTAATTTATAATATTTCCATCGATCAATACATTTTTTATATGTTCAATAATAGTACACATAGGTCGTCCTCTGCCAGCATTCTCTTTCACTTCAGCCAGATAAACCTTTTTAGTACATCTTTTATCCTTCATTCTTTCAACGTGTCCAAACCAGCGTAAACCATTTTTTTTCCTTTTTGTCACATCATCTTTCACTCCGCATTCTTCTCTGCGGATGCGGTTAAATATAGTTTTCACTTTTGTCGACATTCCCAATAACTACCTTTGCCTTTTTTAAATTTTTTTTTAGCAGAATACTAATCAAGTATACTTAAAAAGAAATTAACATACAATTACAGCACACTTTGATACCTAGGTGACTTATGTAAATTAACTTACTACAATAGTACAATAACTCGATCGGAAGTCATATTATTATTACTTAGATATCATATATGGAAATATCCTGCTGCAGGGGAAGATTTAGAAGTATATAGCAGGTGAAACCTTGTCAAACACTAGTATGTTATAAATAACGCTGAGACTAAACAACATTTCAAAAACAATTCATGTTACATGCCTAAAAAAGGACAATAACAAAGTGCCCACATAATTCCGGGAATTGAACACAATGCCTAGGTCATTGCTCTAGACATTCAAGGTTATATAGAACGTCTGCATATTAGAGTAGGTCTAGTTTGCTATTGACTCATAGTTATGACCTAGGGCAATTGTGTACTGTATTGAGTTAGAAATTTTAGAATTCGGCCAACTACTATCAGCCATATCGTTAGGATTTTTTTGAAATGTGACATAATAATTAATCCCGGAGGAATTCCGGGATAAAATGTAACCTATGTCACTTTGCAAACTATCTAAAATCGACTCTAAAATGCTCGTTGTTCGAAGGACATTTCTTTTAAAAATTACAGTTAACTACTTTGGTCTACTCTTCACATATCTAGGATTGCATATGGATAACTGGCAGCATGTGGACACTGTTACAACAAGGTATAAATGCCGTGAATATGTAGGTACAAGTTTTGTGTTAGAGTACCAAAGTTCAATTCCCGACCGAGGTTCTTTGACCTCAATAAATTTTTTGGCGTCTGATGAACTCGCACAACCAATATGTGAGATGTATGGAGAAAAATTATTAGCGATGCATTGCAATGTTTGTTTGTTGAATAATAAATCAAACAAGAAACAAAATTATTTTATATTTGTAATTTAGTATATTAGTTGTTCTATCCTCAATACATTATAATGGCTTGTGTTTAAGCGGCGCCCAAAAATGTATCTATTTTGTACCAAAAAAATTCTAAACGGTTACCAAAATGGATGAATGGTCACCAAATTACGTTTCCTAAAATATTATGAAATAGATCCATTTTTGGTATTATTGACTGCCATAAAAATATATAGACGCCTTTAAAATACACTTTATACTTAATAAATTTTGTACTAACCTAACCTAACCTACCAACCTTACTTGGTGACCATTTATCCATTTTAGAAACCAAATAAAATATTAGTACAAGGCGTGCGATTTTTCTGATGTTTTTTCTATTATTTTGGATCATAATATGATATACTTTAGGACACTTTTAATAGTGTCAATTATTTTATTTGGAGTTGTTTATTTTATTTGGTGCCTAAGCTTAGAGTCTTAAAAATATTTTTGGTGTCCGCGTAAATTATACCCCATTATAATTATAAATAAATGATTTCATTTTAAATAAATTAACTTTTAAAAAAAGTGTACCGCCTTCAAAATTTGCACTGAAAAGTAAGAAATAATAAATATTTCGTCGTAGAATTTGAAGACGGTTGGCTGATAATTGACTATAAAAAGTCGGTTTTTTCAAAATTACTGAAAAACTAATGAACCAATTTTTATGACATAAAAATGGGACCAATCCGGAAGAATTATCTGTCGATTAAAAAAGAAATCATTAAAATCGGTTCATAAACGACGAAGTTATCCGCGAACACACATAAAAAAAATATATATATACGGTCGAATTGAGTAACGTCTTTTTTTTTGAAGTCGTTAAAAAATCATCTCGATTTCATACCTGCAGTAGTACTACATAAAACCAGTCTAAGCTTATTTTTAGGGTCCCGTACCCAAAGGGTAAAAACGGAAACCCTATTACTAAGACTCCGCTGTCCGTCCTTCTGTCTGTCTGTCTGTCTGTCCGTCAGTCACCAGGCTGTATCTAATGAACCGTGATAGTTAGACAGTTGAAATTTTCACAGATGCTATAACAACAAATACTAAAAAACAGAATAAAATAAATATTTAAGGGGCTCTCATACAACAAACTTTCATTTCAGCGGGGAAATGCAGTCAGTATTCTTGCCACTATTCCACGCGGATTATTTAGTTATTTTTAATGTTTAGATTAGATTTAAGTATCTACTTATAATGTTAAAAAAAACAGAAACATATCTTCACGGCCTCTTCACATTGCGGTGTGGCCAGAGACACAGTAACAGTGTTTACCATTGTCTATTTATACATAACAGGTGGCAAATCTGTCGTAAGTATATGTTATTTCTATTTTTAGAAGAAATGCGGAAGCCGTCTTTACCTGTCCTCCGGTGCACAAGATGTCGAAGCATTTTTACCAAACGACTGCTTCTATAATGTTAAATATTCGCATACATAGAGCGCGATAGCTGCGCGCGCGCCGTGTGTCGCCGGTTGCGTCGTTCGTCCTTTTTCTAACAAGGGCATACGGCCGACAACCTATGGTATCGGCATCTAATGCCCACGCGTCTATAGGCACTATATATTGTTTTAAGGCTTATACAGAGTGATTTATTACTAGATGACCCGTGCGAATACTTCACACCGTTAGTGATGTAAATATTGTTGTCAGAGTGCAATTGATCTCCAATCGATGGCGTCTTTTACAAAATAAATAAGTCTAATTTTAAAAGAAACATTTAATTTTGGTTTGCTTGTTTATTTTTCCTCATTAGAGGGAAACATAGTTTTATAAATGTTTGATACATTACACAAATTATAACTAGGTACTTATATATTAGATATAGATATGTATGCTACCGCGGACTTTTTTGTAGATTATTTTGTTCCAAATAATTATTTCCTACATCATTTTGTTCTATCTCTGACAGATTGACAGATACATCATGAAAACGCGCTAAAACTAAGTTTTTCCCAGACTTGATTCATTAATGCTGCCAATGCTCTGCATTAGAATTGAACTATGTACAAAAATATATAAGTTCTATCTACATATACTAATAATCTCAGAATACAGAATAAACCAGAATCAGCATAAATTCTTCAAACTGAGGCAAAAGTAGTAGTACACTAAATTAGAGTACCCGGTTTTTGTATTTCTATTGATAGAAATGTAAATAAAACATATCATTATGAAGTATAATTCGATTATTTAATAAAGACTTTACGATATAAGAGTAGATAAAATGATTTTATTTATTGAGGAAGGATATAGCTAGATTATATAACATTACGCTACGAACCAAACCTAAAATCTGCTACGGAATAGTAAATTATAAACGTCAACTAATCATATATTTCCACGGGCGAAGCCGGGGAGAAAAGCTAGTAGATTTCTATTGACAGAGTAGTTTAGAATATATAAATAGAAGCATTATTGGAGCATACTCTATACCACCTCTGTAGGTCAGGTTCACTGAATAGTTTCAAAAGGTGATTGTTTTTTCTATTTTCGTCAGACGTTCGTTTTTATAGAGGCCTTTGGTAGGTCCTCTTTGTTGTGAAGGACAAACTGGATTTATTTTGTTAATAAATCCTGTTTGCAACCGCTCTAAGATTAATCGCGGTGAATTACAAAATAATTCCTGAGTTTGTGTGTATGATAGGTTATGTTCAATACTGATGAAAGGAAATTCAGTATAAGTGTCCACTCTTGAAAATTTTTGAAATTGACATTAGAATTTATCTTTTTTATTTTGTTTAGGAATATCTAAGAGATATCTGGAAATATTTGAGTGTGCAAATTTCACATGGGATTTATAAGCTTTTCCATGGCTGTATTTTTTGAAGTCGCAGTACTTTAAAAAAAGTCAATTTACTTATTTTCTTTTTTTTTCTTTTTTCACAGGTTGCCTTACAGTTCACAATACCGTGTTACGGTTCCAGGATACCCAGCTAAAGACCAAGTCTCCCTCGTTTAGCCGATGGTATTTGTGGGGCTATACCTTACGAGTGGCTAGTTTTGTTGAGGTATATTTAGATGGAGTGTGGTTTGTCGGATTATTCTTTTTTAAGGCTTCCATTGCCTTAGATAAGGTTATAGACAAATTTTCATCATATAAAACTTATTTTGAAGACAAAATTGTTTTGACATTTTTGAGTATCAACTTAGCCTAAAAAATATTTTGCTAAAATATGTAGCAAAGACAAAACACACTGTATAAAGTTCCAGGATAATACTTATTCTATTCGCATACTAGCACATTGTTTGTTACTAAATCAAACTGAATTTTGCTAAATTCATATGAAACAGGTTAAATTTTCCTGAACAGTAATAAAAATAAAATAAAATAAGTCGCATAGGATTCAAATTTCACCGAATGTGTGCAGATGGCATTTGAATATTTATACATTGAGCACGTACAAATGTTAAAAATATCTTAAAAATGAAATCTCTCTAAGTTGAGAGGCAATTTGTTTGCTTTCAAATGACGTTACACAGAAACAATGATCGGAAACCATGCACAGAGTCGGGTTACTGCACACAACGATCCTGTACTAACTAAATTAGTCAGACTTCCAGAAAACACCCGGTCAATGAACTTTCAACACCTAAATATTTAGTAACCAAAAAAAATACTCCTGTTTACATAACGAGTCGAAATTTTAAATAAGCCAAATCCTAAGGGCCTCAACTCACGCGCACAACTTCGTATTATTGTGTATGTGATCGAAACTCACACATTGATGTTATATAAAAATGACTCGTGTATATATATACGGCGCACCTACACTACAGAGGGTCGTAAGACGCATACAAGTGCATAATTCGGCTGAGATGCAAAAAAAAATATTTTGGCAATACGGTTCCTGCGCGTTCGTCAGTCGTCCGCACGACAGGGTTAGGTTAGGTTAGATTTTTCGGCAGAAATTGCTCGTGGGTGAAAATAACTAAATTTCCAATTATCCTAGTAGCACTTTTCTATTACATAGATCACTTAATTCTAATGGAAAATTTTTAGAAACATTTCTGAACGCAAATTTCTTTTCTAGAATTTTCTTTTTGGGTTCTAATAGGGGTGGAATAGATTTTTTTTGTATAATTTTTGAAAAACCACGAACAAAATTTTGCCGAAAATTCTCCTGTCCAGTCGACTAAAAAGTTTTCATTTTTATTTTCATTTACAGATTCATCGAAAATGACATAGTTTTTTTTTCAATTGCATTTCTTTTCACTTTTTATAATTAAAAAAATATTAGTGTCGTAGTGCGGTGACGGTTTGGACTTTTGTGTTGATCCTGTGCATCATTTTGGTGAGTTTTTTAAATTTTTTCTTAAAATAATTTAACCGTTTTTTACAGATAACAGCTTTAAGTAATTGCATTTTTTTAACTGTTTTATAAATACAGGAAACTATTTATTTTGTTTTTCTATTTTATGTAATTTATAATCAGAGCTAGGGGACTTTTCGTCCAGTGACGTCAGCAACTCTATAGACACTGGTGCCCCGAGAAAGTCCGCCATTTTGATTTTTGTGGTCGTTTTTGAAGCCTACAAAGTGCGCGCGCATTTATGAGGCCATATTGCCTTTTATTAAACTTCGAACTTTCCTATTGATTCAATAGAAAAATCGATAAACTGGGCAAATAAGGAAAATTGGAAGGAAAATTATACAGAATATCAATTGACATAGACGTGTCCATCCTATGTGCGATTCCTATTTTTCTAGGGTTTACTCTATATATTTTAAAATAATAATGAGTTTAAAAAATTTTAATTTGATTTCTCTTGGTTCTAAATTCGAAGAGCAAGTGGATATTCTGGTATCTTTGCCTATCCTAAGGGAAATAAGGTGTGAGCATAATATATATATATATGTATGTTAAAAATATTAATAATTCTTATATATAAAAATGTTCCAATTTAAGTCTTAATTTAGCTTGAAACTGTACTTATAAAATACTTCAGATACAATATAATGAAGTCCCTCGAGGTAAGTATTCCTACAAAAATAATAATAGGAGAGTTTGTAATCAAATTTAACTTGTTACGTAATAAATCTGAAGAAAAAAATATTCTTCATGTAGATGCATGAAATTCTGAGGATTTTTTTGTACCTCAGAATATAAATAAGATAAGTTTTCCTCAATTAGCCGATGAGATTTTTGAGGCTATATCATCCTAACGAGTGGCCAGTTCTGTAAAGGTATTTGAAAATCGAAAAATAAAAAATAATAAAAATAAAAAAAAATAAAAAAAAAATCCTTACAAAATTTCGCAACGAAGTCTTTAGTATCTGTCTATCCCACTGGAATACAGGTGATCATATCCATATACAACAATAATATTAAAACAACTCTAAAACCTATGTAGTAGATGGTTTAATAGTTTTTTTTATAACTTCACTGGTTGACTTGGGCCTCCCGAAACCATATCATCGGTGCCAGGGTATCCAGCGGAAGACCAAGTTTTCCATCTTTAGCCAATAGAATTTATTAAGCTATACCTAATGAGTGACCAGTTAGGTTGAGGTATATTTAGATGGATAAGCCTCTTAATTTTTTTTATGTAGGTACTTATGTTTTGAAAAAAAAAAATCTATTGGTATAAATCGAATAGGTGGCTTTCCTATCGTTTTAGGACTGGATTTAAAACTATTACAATTATTACCTTATTTATAACAGAATACATATTCTGACATTGTTTTAACCCGAGCCAAACATAAATAATAGATTTCTTTCTTTGTCTCCCAAGTTTAAAACGTAAAAACTTAAAGAGGTTATTGCTCGACTGTATTTATGAAAAGATCTGATAAGAGATTTCTTTCACAGATATATGGAACACAATACTTACTATAGCGTAGAGGTCGAAGTCTCAGGTTCAAAGGAAGAATGAGTCAGGGACTGATTTTACAATGTCTACTAAAAGAGCTTCGATAGTGGGGGGACACGGGTTGTTAAACATATGCTTAAATCCATTCTCGTGCTTCGGGGATATCGTAAAGCATTTCTTCTAAACATAACAGATATATGCTCTGTTTAATATGGAAAACTATCTAAATATGGACACTGTTACTCGTATAATTTAAATTAAATATGATAGAGGAAAACAAGAAAAGAGTCGATGGCGTAGTTTGTAGATCATTTGATTTGAAAACGGGGGACCTAGGTTGAAATCTCAGTCATGCCAAGCTAAGCACTAATTAAAAATACATATTTCATGCTCTGCTTTCATCGACATCTCGTGCTTCAGGTAGGCACTGTCTGTTAAAGAAGTGACACATCTAGGTCCATTAAGTGCAGCAACAGGCTTGCCACCTGTTCTGTTTAATATGGACAACGAACTGCAAGTGGACACTCTCTATCTACACGCAACGTATACACTATACAGGCCGTGAAGATATCGTTGTGCTACGAAACCATTGGAGCACTAATTCTGTTCGGCTTTCAAAGAAAAAATTGGAGTGATGTTATGTACTAGCAATGCTGCTAAGTCAATACCATTAAATGGGTTTCGGAGCCCTAGATGAAACAGATTTTAGGTCGGTTTCGCACAGGTAGATATAATATGGATTTCCAACAATTTGAATACGGAACAAATACGCTTATAACTAAGTACCTACTTATCTATTAGAGATAGATCTGATTAGACAGCATACGTAATGTAAACGTGCTAAAGCTAATTTCCCCCCGACTTGATTCGGCAATACTGTTAATGCTCAGCTCCTAAACATGATAGGTCCACGTTTAATACTCGTAGTAGTTATTACTTTGTTTTATAATGTGTAGTGATGAGAAGTACTATAGTAGAGTCCTTCAACAGCCGAGCTAGCATGACCAAACGAAGAAAGAAAAATAAAGTCATTTGTCTATTTATGACACAAGTATCTGTTATATTTAAAAGAAGTGCGGTCGCCGCCTTTACATTCCATCCGAAGCAAGTTCTATGAGCAATAAATCGTACGTAAATCTCGGAGGTCGCTCGATCCCTTCCGTAACCATGCACTAAGGCCAACTACTGCAGTTTATGTATAACCTTGTACCCACTGATGTGTTTTGATAATAAAATATGCACTTTTATGAAAAACAACCGCCAATTTCTATAAACTAGCGACCCACCCCGGTTTCGCATGAATACCATTTAGTATTATATTATTTCAGGCCACAACAGAGCAACGGAGCTATGTGATATTTTGCACAGGGATAGCTAAAGGCCTGATAATGAGATAGGGTAAGTTAAGGATATAAATATACCGCCGTTGACTTTTTGATGTGTGACATCTTTCGGGAATGGGACCGAAGTGTGTAACAGGAAGCCGGGGAAGCGCACGCTGTTTCATTTGACCAATGAGTAGTAGATTAGTAGAGTTGGCCGTCAGATGGTACCAACCCATTTTCCGAGAGGTTGGTACTGTCAGCTAACAGTGTGTGCGTGTGTGTGTCAAGAAAGAGAAAGGGAAATAGAGAAGAAGAACGCATTAGCTGTGCGCTTAACCTACAGTGTTGTGTATAAAGTGGTAATGTTTTCAGGATATAATGCGACATATGCGACTACTGTAAGGCTCGCTCGTTTTTTTTAGACAATTTAATTCTACACAATTCTTTTATACATGATTTTGTTATATAACTTACGGATTAAGCAGCATATTCCACAAAAGCGCGCTGGTGGCAAACGTTTCCCCCCATCTTGATTTTAATATACGTGAACCTTTTTTTTTTGAAACAATCTATCTGTTAATAAAACTAGAACAAAATCCGTTTAGCAGTTACGGAGATAAAATCAGCACAGACAGACAGACAATATTATAGTTATCATAGTTTGGATTTAGGGGGTAATCTCTCAAACTAGTGAACCGATTTTAAAAATTATTTCACGAATGGAAAGCTGCTATATCCCTGAGTAATATATGCTATATTTTATTTTGTTCGTTAATTACGGGCGAAGCCGGGGGCGTAAAGCTACTAGTTATTAAGGACAGTATATTTCAATTTCATAATGAATACACCTGTTGTTTACACATTTCTAGGTAAGTTGAGTAATTCAAACCGGAATAAAATAATAAAAAAATACGCAAAACAAAATTCTGCTAAAAAATCGTGAGAAATACTTGAGTTATTTTCAATGTAAGTGTATATCATACACTGGTAACAGTGTTTGCAATTAGCCAAATTAAATAGATCTGTTTTAAGCCAGTTATCCATAAAAAAATCACTTCTTGCATCTGCTTTAAGAACTAAGTATTAGACTGATTAAAAAAATAATTATCACGAAGCTACATTATTTCAGATGTAGGCTATATTTTATTACAAGAAAGTTAAAGTTAAATAACAACATCCATACTAATATTATAAATGCAAAAGTAACTCTGGCTTGATTTTGATGAAATTTGAGACACAGTAAGCTTGAACCCTAAGGAAGGACATATTATGCTACCTTTTTAAATCCACTCCACTAAAGGGGTACAATAGGGGATGATATAGGGGTCGGAAATCGTTATTTCGTAGTTTTTTAAAGATTCCACGGGCGAAGCCGGGGCGGAATGCTAAAGTTTTAATAAAGGTGCATTTTTATATTCAAAAAGTGTTTACGTGCATTTTGTTCCGGGACTCGAGTACAAAAGTTGTTAATCAACGAACGAGGTTTGAAAAGCATAGGCGCCATCAAGGTCGGCCGCTTGCAGGAGGCAACGGGGGACTATTCTGTTACTTTATGTTAAAATCTTAGAATACAGAACAAAGCAGAATACGCATGCTTACCATGAATAGTATAAAAGAGCAAGATTTACTAAATTTGGGATAATTTCTTATTATCAAGAGATAGTTAATAAAAAAATCTTTAACCATTCCGTTTTAGGACAGAACTTTAAGCCAGGACGTTTTCTGACAAAACGTCTAGGTCTTCCTGTAAACATATCTACTACTAAATGCTATATATACAAAAAAAACTTTAAGTAAATAAAAAAAATCATCAAAATCGCTACCTTCTGGGAGAGTGCCCATAAGGCTGGCTGCGTTGCCACTTTGGATGGCGATGCTGATTCTTTGAGCCAAATATAAGCCAACTCTTTGGTCGTGGGACACCTCTACCAATCTTTTGGTGATTTCTTTATAGAGGTGTCGTGCGCTAGGTCACCACGGGGCCAGTGTTTCCACCCCAAACGCCCCAAATATGTATTCTTCAGGAAGAGATGAGTTTTTGCGACGTTTGGCAGCTTCGGGTTGCAAGCGGCAGCCCCAGCCTTAATAGATGTGCATGGAAGGTGAGACGGAGCGAGGGTGTCCACACATGTTGCGTCCCATACCAATGGTCACCCCCTCTTCCAAGGAGCAAGAGTAAACTAGAAGAGAGGCCCTATATTTACAATTCTTTTTAAATTTTTGGCTTTTGTATTCCTTACAGCGAACACTTTCATGATATGTCACATGATGTACCTACTTGATTTATTTTTTTCACTTTTAAATTTTTCCTCCAATAGATTCCGTTTCCGTTTCTTCATCGGACATAGAGTACTAAACCTATGGAGGGGCCATAGACGGGCTCCCCCTTTCGCCAATTTTTTCCCCTTTGACCAGTTATACTGACCAGGTGCGCAGTAATAAGTTACCTTAGATTTCGTTGGTATCGTTTTGTGTCGCGAGACAGAGCTCTAGGAAAATAGTTAATTGTGATGTTTTAAACGGGAAAGGCGATCTAGGGCGTCAAACTTAGTGTTTCCAATCATTAATTATAATTATTATGTTTGTATTTTAACATAATCATCATATAACGTAAAATCCATTGCGACAATAAAACGACAGAAAAATACAGTGGTACAGGGGCCAGTACTAGGCGTTTGCCTCCCCCCCGCCAAAAGTGGCAGAAAAAATTGTTCGATGATTTACACCCTTCACGTCTCCTTTGGTAAATACTCAAAGTCATCGGATGTACGAAACCCTAAAAATAAAACCTATTCTATCTTGTCTTTTTATCAAGAAATGCAGGGGTTAATTAATTAATGTACTTTTTTATATCAAAAAGATAAATCATAAATTGATACTTCCGGTCACGTGACCGCAAACGGAAAGTGACGTCACTATATCCTAAATGTCAAATAAATAACCACAGAGTAGTAAACTTTATTATAATAACTGCCTGTCAATCTGTCAGTGACTAAGTTATTTCCTTGTTATTTTATTTAATCTGTGACCAATATTTTGTTGGTTTACTAGAACGTGACTTCATCAACGTTTTCGCGGGAATTTGAAAAATAAAATTAAAAACATGTTTTTTTTAATGAAAATACAAATAAAAAAAATTCTAGATATTTTATTACGTATAGTAAACCTTACAGCTATAATTTAAAAGTATTTAAAAAAATAGTCTACACTCCTATTAGAACATGACGTTACGGAATGAACCTCCCAACCAGACGAACAAATGCACTGCACATGCTAATGTACGCACTTTTCCTTGTAGACGCAGACTCTTAATTGTAACTTTTTTTTCATTGCATAAGGAATTGATGCTATATATGTTTTACATTGCGACTATTTATCAATGCGGGGTAAACAGTATTAAGTACGCCTAATTTTAAATATGGTTGATAATGAAAGATTTTTATTTATGTGTTTAATTTTTTATTTTTATTAATATAAAAAGTAAAAACCTTAAATCAAATCTAAAGATTAAAAATAACTAAATAAACCAGGTACATGTGTAATAGTTGCAAGAATACTGGCTGCATTTTCCCGCTGAATCGCGATGCTGATTCGTTGAGCGAGGAAGGAGCCAGCCCTCTTGTCACCAGAAGAGATGATCAGTCGAGGGGATACATCTTTAATAATTTTTTTGGCATTTGAACCCCACGGACCTAGAGTTTCTACACCAAACGGCACAAATTTGTAGTTGTCAATAATTGAACTATATGTGCGCCGTTTGTTAGACTCTGCGATTTCCGCCGCAGCTCCCGCTTTGATTGCCGTTTCCCTGAGATGAGACGGGGCTAATAGCATCCCATACAAGGGCCCGACCTCGCTCCCAGGGAATCAGAGTCATTCCATCGGGTCTCTTGCCGTCTTCCCGGATTATTCCCGTTGGCTCTAGGAGAGCAGGGACGTCTATTGACGCAAGAGCCCTTTTGATGGTATCATTGAGGGAGCTGTGGCAAGAAAGCCTGCCTGCACTTTTTAGGCAGGAAAGTTCGTGAGTTCCAAATTGATCTACATCTTTTCCACACGGACATTTATGTTCGCAACATACTGGTGCTCCTAACCTTAGGCCTACAGTAATTCTAAAAATTTCGTTATCCAAAAATGTACCGACGTTTCGAGATGGAAGAGCGTGTAACCAGTGGCCAGATTCCTTTTCTGATGAAGCCAGAAGCCGAGCGCGGTCGTGATCACTGATTAAATTTTGTGTCAAACGTTTGTGTGTTAGTTGTAATAATGGAGTGTCCCAAAGTTTTTGTTTATTTATTTCCTTCGGATATATGAAAGATTGATAAATTCAGTCTGTCTGTCTGTGACCATTTCGCGCAAAACTACTGTACCGATTTTGTAGCTGTTTTTACTTTAGTTACGTTGATTCACGAGGAAGGTTTACGGCTGATAAACATTGGCCTATCATGTTTAGGTGCAGGGCATTAGCAGTATAAGTGAATGAAGTCGGTAAAAAAAGTTCTGCGTGTTTCCATGGCGTATGCTGTCTAATCCGTCAGAGATATAACAAAATGATGTAGGAAGGAATTATGTAGCATAAAGTGATCTGTAAAAATGTCTGCGGTAGCATATATCTATCTCCAATAGATAAGTATTTATAAACGCTAATAGATAGCAATAATCAAATTCTTGAAGATAATATGACATGACTATATTTCATATGAGATGTGGAGGGGAAAATTGCAATAATTAATACTTGAGTCTCGGCGCTGCAGTCCCATATTAGGGTCAAGGCAAAATGCAACTTTCGAATGCAACCTCCCACCACCAAACGATTGTGTTAAAAAAACACATTTAGCACGCTTTCGATGCATGCGTATGTGGAATTTTCCATCATTGTTGTTAAATGCGTTTGATTTTTGACTAAATCCTAGGGGTAGACAGAGATTGAGGAGATATATGTCATCTATATGGGATATATTCACATCTAAAAAAAAAAGTCCGCGGTAGCATATCTCTAATAGATAAGTAAGTAATAATTTGTGTGGGTATTACAATTGTTAGTACTACTATAATAGATATACTAATCTGGTAAACTGTACTAAGATTTTATGATCTCAATATGTCTCAACAGAACTTACATATCCTCAAAAATATGATCTAATCTATCTATCTAGTTATTATCACGCCTTTTATTTCATCCCAAGAGGGGTAGGCAGAGACAATCGAATTGTTAAGATCCTGACATACCTCTTTCGCTTTTTTTATATTCATCATACCTTTCATGCTGCATGCTCGGCGATTATGTGTACTTTTAATATTGCCATCGATTGATACATTTTTTATATGTTCAATAAAAGTACACCTAGGTCGTCCTCTGCCAGCATTTCCTTTAATTTTAGCCATATAAATCTTTTTAGTCAATTTTTCATCCTTCTTTCTTTCAACTTGTCCAAACCAGCGTAAACCACTTTTCCTCATTTTAGTCACAACATCATCTTTCTTCCGGATGCGGTTAATACGCTTTATAATTATTTTCTCGATACGGAACCGTGAAAAGATATAACCTATATGCTTATATACAAATTAAGTTAATTAATAAAACTCATTTCCTTTTCTGAAAACTGAACCACAAACGCATTCAGTATCTTTGATGTACCAACTAATTAACGGGGAATACAAATAATTTCAACCCAACAACCCTCTCAATTAAAAGTGTTAATAACGTAGCGCAGACGAAAAACAAATATTGATTCGTTTGTAAAAAAAATATATTTTTGCTTTCATAGACTAGCCACCCGCCCGGTTTCGTCCGTGTCACTTATTTTTAGAAAAAGCGCGGTTTAGAGAAAGGGCCTGATAGTAGACAAATCATAGGCGTGTCTGTCTGTCTGTCTGAGACTCACGCAAAAACTACTGAACAAATTTTGTTGCGTTTTTCACTATTAGATAGCTTGATTCACCGGGAAGGTTTACAGGTATAAACCATGTGCCTATCATGTTTAGGAGCTGAGTAATAACTTTACAAGTGAATGAAGTCGGGGAACACCGTAACACGGTTTCGGGATGTGTAAAGCAACCCGTGAAGAAAAAAAAAAAAAAAAAAAAAAAAAAAAAAAAAAGTCGGGGAAAAAATTTGCTCCAGCGAGTTTTCATGGCGTATGCTGTCTTATCCGTCAGAGATATAACAAAATCACTTAGGAAAGATTTGTGTAGAATAAAATAATTTACAAAAAACTCTATATATTATAAGCGTTGTATTATATGTATTCAAACTGTTTTAAACCCGCGCGTTCTTGGTAAGGGGAAATCTGTGTTCGGCATTAGACCATGGATTGCCCGGCCCGAGTATCCTGGAACCGTGAATGGCCGGGCAGGAATTCGTGTACATTATTGCCTGGGTCGGGCATTTTTGGCTGGGCATTTTTAGCCGGCAATTCTTCAGTTTTGACACAGATACATTTACAGACAGATTTTAATTCTGCAATTAATTTGAACAGTCGGCAGTCCCTATAACTGCCTGCCTATGCCTTTTTTTAACGTTTTCTGTTATTTATTTTAAGTTATTTGAGGTCATAAGTATAACATAGTAGGTACCCAAATTATTTTTAATGTACAAATTAAAGGGCCTGTATTCCAAGGACAGACAGACGGAAGTACGCTCTCTGCTTTTATATTATAGTAATTTGGGAACTTCGGAGAACCGAATTTGCATTATAAACTTGTTATTTTGTGTGTGAAATGTAGATATAAAGTAAAGTGTATTAAGATTTCATTAGATATACTCTTGTCCGTTATGTTCGTCGTGCATTTTGTACGGTTCATGACGAACGTCTACGGGGTTTCCAATTTTATACTGCTGTATTGTAAAAAATATAGTGGAAAGAAAAGAAATAATCTCGTGGCTCTCTGTATATACTTATTTTACATAACATACAAATTTTTACATTTATGGTTTTAAGTTCATACAAAATACCTACTCATGAAAAAAAACACTTTCAGTTTCTCCCGAATTTTTCCAATTTTCCAGCAACTTTTCCAATTTAACCTTATTTAGACTATTACGAATATTTAAAAAAAATCCAAATCGGTCCAGCCGTTCTCAAGTAATGCGCTTTCCAACGAACAGCATTTAATTTCTTTATATGTCTACATCAAGAGATATTGTTTGTCTTTTAGCAAAACTACCTTGTTACGAAATAAAAAACAATATATAGCATTAATTGCAACTTGTGCAACAATCGTTAGTCACATAAGAGTTTCATTATCTTTATTAAGAACAACCGTACAGCCGAGTTTGCATTTTCTTTGTTAAATATTTGAAACCGAGTGGTAACTGTTTCGCTTGTTACATTCACTTAAGTGCATACAAATTAATTTGCATGTGGTTTAATTTTTGGCACTGTCGACTAACTTTCACAGTTTGCGTTGTTAAAACTCGATGTTCTAATTCATTAACGAAATAACAATAGAAGGCGTCTGGTATTAAATAGGCAGACCACGGGTGCGATCCCGGATCCCGCCCATGTAACAATGGGTTTTTTAATTAAAAACTTATGTACTTACATAATTCGACAAACCACACTTAGAGGCTTTTCCATCTAAATATACCTCAACAGAACTAGCCACTCGTTAGGTATCGCCTCACAAATACCATCGGCTAAACGAGGGAGACTTGGTCTTCCGCTGGGTACCCTGGAACCGTAACACGGTTTCGGGAGCTGTAAGGCAACCCGTTAAGAAAAAAAATAAAATTAAAATAACACTAAAATAAAAATATGTACTTTCATTTTTTTTATAAAATAAAATTATATTAAGGGCATGTAAAGCGTATATTTGCGTTTGTTGAGGAAGTGACACAGTGGAACATATCTATAAGTGCAGCAACAGGCTTGATAACTGGCAAAAAGTGGACACTGTTACTGACGTTTTTTTTTGTAGTAATACTCACTCAATATTTTTAGTAAAACTACTCTACCAATTATGGGTCACATAGGATTGGTTTTAAATCGTTTGAATAAGGCAAAGTCATGAACATTTTTGTAGTTTTCTATTCAATAGTGAACACGATATAAAATCCTTAAACTCCAACTCGTTACCGCCAAATTGCTCAGAAATAATAAACCCACGCCCTGCCCACGCCATTGTTTGACGAAAATAATATAAAATATTTAATAAAGCCACCAAAAAAACGGCATCGCAATTAAAAACTGCTGCTAAATGATGACAACCAAAATGGCGGACGCAATTTAGATCCTCGTTTCTATTGGCGGGCTAGCTTTTGAAAATGGAATGCAGTGTCCTTGACGCTCTGAGGCCGTTGACCTTCCGATGCATTTTGGCGGTTTTCATGAGAAACAATAACGGCTTACGAGACGTTTTAAATTTTCATTCCAATTTGATCTTTAAGAGCTAAGAAATGGAAGTCATTTTTCAAAAGCTAGTGCTCATTAAATTTTTAGAACTCTGAATTAATTTGAGTTTAATACCACAAAACAAAATTGAACTTTATTTTGTAAGCGACAAAGTCTATTCTTGTCGATCTGGTCAGATAAATTGGGCGGCCGTTGGCATGCAATAATAGAGTTTTTGTTACTAAATAGAAGGGTTATAATTGCTTGGGTAAAAACTTTTGGGAAAATGCAGTCTTCTTATCTTCGACTGGTTCAGCTGTCGAAGGTGTGCTAGATGGGGAGACTTTTTTTTTAATTTTAGGATTAGGGCGAGTCTTTTTAATTTTGTTCTGTCTGTCGGTACAGCCATGTATAACCATTGCAATTTATGTCCAATTAAGCTTTCGACATCTCTATGATGATTTGATTTCTTACTTATATCAGACCAAATTATGACTTATGTTTTCTAATTATTATAATATATCACTGTTCTGCCCTGGATTCGCCCTTAAACAAAAAGTTTCATGAAATTCCATTCAGCCGTTTCGGAGATTTTAAATGCTTTTTTTTATTTCATAATGGATATCACGATGCAAAGATTTCTCAATTTCCCGACTGCAGGTGGCTACGTATACAAAAATAAACGAACGTGAATAACTTTCAGAACAAATATACTACGTAGTGAAACTGAAATTAGTCACTGGACCAGCAGTCCAACGACTCGACTTGTACAAGTGATGTGCCTTCATAGATATCGATAGATTCCTACAATCAATGTCTTATTAAATAGATTAAAAATAAAAAGGAATACTAAGACATTGTCTACATTTAGACAGTTGTTCACACACATATAAGACAGAAGACAAGCCTATAGCTTCACTTAATAGGACTATAAAGGAGAGAAATAAAATTATTGGGAGAATTATGAAGAGTACAAATGTAGGATTTGTGAAGGGGAAGGAGATATGGAGCATCTGACGGTGTGTAGGATGGGAAAGAGAGACGGAGATTGCAGTGTTATAGGACGAAAACTGCGATGAAAAAGCTTTTGAATGGATTAGAAGAACTGAGGAATTGATTAAGAAGAATGGCAGGAAGGAAGTGTAGTTGAGAGTTTTTCGTAAGTACAAAGACAAGTTTTAGAACTTGGCCAGCAGGTTTTTTTTATAATAAATAAAAATAATAGGTAAATTACTTTTTAAAAGGAAGTATCTATAATTTTACTAAGAAATGTGGACTTCGACTTTACGTGCCTACCAAAATACGAGAATTTATTATCCCAGCTGGGATTGAACCCGCAATCTCCGATTTAAAATTCAACGCTCCAACCATTATGCTATCGATAAAATATTAATTATTTTTATGAACATCACTTTATAAAACTATATGGATTTTCTCGAAGCTTCTGCGAGATAATTCACCAACTCTTTTAGGAATTGTATAATTTGTATACACAAAAAATATCATGAAAGCCATTAGATGCGATCGTACATCTAATTTAATGTTATTAAAGTCTTATCAAATATATATAGTACCCAATAAATGAGATTCTGAAATGTTGAAATACTTGTTTAGTTAAAAAATATACATGTAAACTTTTCGATCGAATTAGCATGCAGGCAATGACCGGTCGATGGACGCTAATACAAATAGGGCTTGGATTTACGTGTGTTTAGTATTCAAAGTAAACAAATTTCGGCTCACAAACTTATTTAATACATTCTTATCCATTGTATGCATTGCTTTACATATTACGAGGCCGTTCACATCGTAGAAATGAATTATTAATTGATTTTTTATTATTTCTCCAATCATCATAATTGTTAATCAATATTAATTAGTTAAACCAATATTCTTCCGTAGTTTATTTTGCTATTTTTTTCTACAGCTTCTGAAACCATGTTATCGGACCAAGTCTCCCTCTTTTAGCCGATGGTATTTGTGAGGATATATCTAATGATTGGCCAGTTCTATTGAAATGCCTCTAAGTGTCGTTTTCTAAAATAAGTTTGCCATTTATTTTTATCGATAATTCGGTTCTATCGATAGTTAGACGTTACTAGTATTTCTAATTTCACGGCCGCATCGCATGCAGCATATATGGTAGGGTGCAGTAGTGTGCGTGACCTTGTATGGCGTTCGTACGTTTCGGCGGCCATTAACCCCTTAATGCATTTTTGTATGGATTAACCCTAACAATACGACAACCTTATGCATATAAAATACATAAAATAGACTTTACTTCCAGTTTATGTTTATTTTGTGAACATTTTTGCTAATAACTGGTAAAACAACTTCCTGTAGGGTAAAGGGCTAGGGGGACAATTTTTACTTGTGGCCGAGTGGTTAAGACGTCTGGTAATAACTAGGCAGACCACGGGTATGATATGGTATGGCTCAGGATGCAAATGGTTCAAATCCCATCCACAGCAGCATTCTTTTTTTATTTTTCCATTTTTTTTATTTGCGTTATTATTTGTCTCTCAGGGCAGCAAAATCGTGTCAATAGCAACCGTTGCTAAGGCTTTTCTCTGATACATAATTTTCAGCCGTAAACAGAGACAAATTACTGAATTTCTGAAAAACTACTGAACCGATTTTCGTCATGTCTGTGAGATAATGTCGAGAAATTATTATATCCTTAAAAAAATAAGTTGTCAAAATCGGTACATATTTCATCGAGATACTGATAATTGAATTATAAAGTCAGTTTTTTCAAAATTACTGAAAAACTAAAGAACCAATTTTTATGACATAAAAATGGGACCAATCCGGAAGAATTATCTGTCGATTAAAAGAGAAATCATCAAAATCGGTTCATAAACGACGAAGTTATCCGCGAACACACATAAAAAAATATATATACGGTCGAATTGAGTAACGTCTTTTTTTTGAAGTCGTTAATAAAAGAAGCGAAAGAGGTATGTCAGGATCGTAGCAAATGCCATTCGATAATAGAGTTGATATAGACTCTATTTAGAACATTAAACTACATGAAGTGACATGTAAAACAAAAATACAGAGATAGATAGAAATTGCGCAAATTTTAAGACGCGTACAGTTCACCCCTATTAGAGTAGGTAGCGTGATGTTAAATAACTTTCCCCAAGAGTTGGGCTATCAAATTCCAAAAGAATGTTTCAAATCGGTACAGTAGTTTTGAGTCTATTGAAAACGAACAAACAAGTATTTTCTTATATTAGACTAGCTGATTTCCCGCGACTTCGTACGCGTTGTATTAGGAATACAATTCACCCCCTTGGGTAGGTAGCATGATGTTAAATAATCTATAACCTTCGCGCAATTACGAACAATAAGAAGCATTTCAAATCGGTCCAGTAATTTTTAATTCTATAGAATACGAACAAATTTTTTATATAATTTAGATTAGATAATTTAGATGTCACTTCCATACAGTAGTAAAATAGTTAAACGATGTAGAAGGAAAACGGTACCACGTGACCAACAAGGAAAACTAACAATATAATTTTAAAGACAACATTAAACTTAGCTAAGTAGCGAACAGTTTGGCTACAATAGGTACATAGCCCCCCCCCCCCCCCCCGTGATCCCCGTGCGAAACTAAAACCTATGACTTATTAGAACATCGAAAATTAAACAAAAAAATTGCCAAATCGATCCAGCCATTCTCAAGTGATATGCTTACCAACGAATTTTTTGGAACTACCAATCGGATTTGATAAATATTTTTGCATTTAATAACCCATTCATAAACGTTTATTAGCAACGTTTTTGTTAAAATGTGTTTTGTTTCTTTCTATTATTAGTAAAGACAGGTTTGGTAGAGACTGACAAAACATATTTTAACAAAAACGTTGCTAATAAACGTTTATGAATAAAGGCCTAAGGTTATAGGCTATAGAACATCACGCTGCGACCCAAAAGAACGGAGCAGAAACTACTGCAAGGCACAGCTAGTTTTGTTTAGTTGGAGAGTGAAATAAGCTACGGAAATCCGGGATAAATTCTTGGGTTACATTCCAAAATTTTCCACGTGCAAAGCTTGGGCAGAAAGCTAGTTTTCAAAAACAATATGTGTATTTGAATCTCAGCTACCACATAAACAAGCTAAACATATAAACACGTCCATACCTGTTGTTTATTGGCCTATGTTGTCTAGGTCAAGAAAGGGCAAACCAATAGTTCGGAAACTTTGTGTGTGTTTTGTGGATTTGATGTGTGTGTGGGTTTGGTCGAGGATTGTTACTACAATGAAGATTAGAGAAGCGTTTAATATACTAGAAACGCTACTCGGTTTCGTCTATGAATGTGACATAGGATTTCGGGCATAAAAAGCAGACTTTATCACTTGTCACAAAAAACGAACACACGCTTGAATAATATTCATTACGATACTATGAGATCTGCTAACTGAAAAAAGCAGATTTTTCAGTTTCATCAAAATCTATTCAGACGTTTCAGGACAATATATTCTAAAATCAATAAACGAATCTATAACATTCAAAAGAAATTATTGTATTACACCTACTTGTTGATATTTTTTTTTATATTTACATTATTTGGCAGTTAAAGAAGGTATTCTAGAAAGTTCTGCAGTCGTTATTACATTTGTTTTTTTTTAGTTCCATCACTTACTTATGGAATCGAGACTTGGGTACCTATGGAATAAGAAGCATGAAAAGTAAGATAAATGCAGTGGAAATGCGGTCTTTACGTGTATTGATTAGAGAAGAATGCGGAGTGAAAGATGATGTTGTGACTGAAATGAAGAAAAGTATTTAGTTTACGTTGATTTGGGCACGTTAAAAAAAAGAAAGATGAAAGATTGACTAAAAAGGTTTATATGGCTGGAGTGAAAGAAATAGAAATATCGATGCAATATTAAAAGCACACACAATCGCCGAGCATGTATGAAAGGTATGATGAATATAAAATAAGCGAAAGATACCTCAGGATCGTAGCAAATTACATTCTATTGTCTCTGCCTACCCCTCTTTGGATAAAAGACGTGATAATAGATAGATACATTAAAATCTAATTCTATACATACATAAAAACCACGCCTGTTTCTCAGAGGGGTAGACAGTCGAAATTCCACTTGCAACTGATGCTTTTCCTATTTGATATAATACCTATACACTTAAACGAAATGTCTATTCTATTCGTTAGTTGTTCGCGTCCCTGACCCCATGATAGTGTACGCTCGTCGTCTCTAGGTCAAGAAAGGATACACACACACATACATGACTCTGTCGCGACGCGACGTCTACACACATATAGTTACAACTACATACATATGGCGTGCGTTCCGAACTTTGTTTTATTGTAATTCTATTTTAGTTATTTAGCTATTTTTTGCGTCATTGAGAACGTGCTTGTTTTCGTTTTCTATTGCATTTGTGGAGATATTTTGTTATTAGGTGCGTTTTTTGTATTTGTCTTTTAGTAAACAAAATTTGCATGTCTTTTTCAAATTATTTGTCATGCAACATTCTTAAACGATTTTATATTAGAATAATAGAGTCTACAGTGACATGTTGATTTGTTGTGATCATGGTTGGCGGGATCATCTTAAATACCGATTAATAGTCTTTATATACTTGAAATTGGCAAATCGCCGATTAACATGCTAATTTCATGGCTGCTAAGCCATAATAAAAGAAGAAGATTTTATATTAACAAATTTACAAATTAATTTACAGTTTTAACCTTATTAAGTTTTTATAATACTTAGGTACTTAAGTATATTTTTAAACAGTTTAACATAAAAAAACATGCAATTTTTTTTACTAATTAAGACAAGTATAGAAAAGCTGACTTTTATCACAACTAGCATTTTCTATTTTTAACCGACTTCCAAAAAAAGAAGGAGAAGGTTCTCAATTCGGACCGTAAGTTTTTTTTATGTATGTATGTACATCGATTATTCCGCCAGTTGTGAACCGATTTAGATAGTTTCTTTTTTATCGACAGATAATTCTTTCAGATTGCTTCCATTTTTATCTCATAAAAATTGGTTCATTAGTTTCTCAGAAATTTTGAAAAAACTGACCTTATAAGTCAATTTTTCGTAATATCTCGATGAAATATGTACCGATTTTGACGACTTATTTTTTTAAGGATATAATATTTTTTTGACATTATCTCACATATGACGAAAATAGGTTCAGTAATTTTTCAGAAATTCAGTAATTTGTCACTGTTTATAGTTATTTAGCTAATCAGTTTGCGTCAATGAGAATATGCTTGTTTTTGTTTTCTATTGCAATTTGTGAAAATATTTTGTTGTGAGTTTCATGAACGAGTTCCCTTATTTGTTATCTATTTCTCAAACGGATTTGAAAAAATATTTATTAATTTGATAGCCCAATTCTTGAGGAAGGTTGGCTATATAACATCGCGCCAAATAAGTTGAGCCGAAATCACGTATTATTATTTTGTATTTTGTATGCGCACCAACTCTATAATCCAGTGAATTTATGATAACATCCATCAAAATGTGAAATTGGTCGCTTCAAATATCCAATATGCCAGTATTATTGCACCCCTAGAAACATTGACAATACGATTCGAAAAACTAAGAGAGGTCCGTAGTCGTTATTTTTGCCACGAGTAGGAATGGAACCGGGTCCTCACGTTCAACTCCAATTACGCTATAAAACATACATAAATATCACGACTTGTTTTTCAGTGCCTAGTATAAACATTAATATATATTGAAAACGTAAACTGTATCTAGTAATTTTCCTTATGTACAAAAAAAAATATATAAGGAATCGATAGCCTAATGAGCGTTGGAGGACCCGGTTTCAATTTCTTCTTTCCCCAAAGGGTAAAAACGGAAACCCTATTACTAAGACTCCGCTGCCCGTCCGTCTATCTGTCTGTCACCAGGCTGTATCTCTTGAACCGTGATAGTTAGACAGTTGAAATTTTCACAGATGATGTATTTCTGTTGCGGCTATAACAACAAATACTAGAAATCAGAATAAAATAAATATTTAAGGGGGCTCCCATACAACAAACTTTTTTTCCCCCCCGTTTTTATATATAATGGAACGGAACCCTTCGTACGCGAGTCCGACTCGCACTTGGTGGGAGTTCTCTTAAAAATAACAGATAAGAAGTGACACGTACATCTAGGTCCATTAAATCAGCAACAGGCTAGCTGTTCAATATGGACAAGTGGAGTGTCCACTTACTGTCCACTGTTACTGGTGCATCTGGCCACACCGCAAGGCATAAATACCGTGAAGATTCGTTTGTTTTGTTTATAAATGTAATATATTCGTATTTTGTATGTCGATTATCAGATATAAGATGTTAGCGGTCCTTTTCCACCCTTGTGAGTTTAGTTCAACAAATGTGAGGGTACTTGACTGCCCCTTCTATAAGGGAAGTGCCGCGGAATGTAGGGTCGGTTAGAGGAAAACTTAAAACAATCACGGAAAACTAATGGGCATAAAGCGGAAAATTCACTTCCGAATATTTGTCCAAGTAGAAGCCATTTTCTGCTCTCGGCTTCGCCTGTGGAAATATTCGTTTTGTTTTTTTTTTGTTTTTTTTTTATTTTTCACGGGTTGCCTTACAGCTCCCGGACCCGGTGCCCAGGGTACCCAGTGGAAGACAAAGTCTTTCTCATTCAGCTAATGATTTTTGAGGCTATACCTAACAAGTGGCCAGCTCTGTTGAGGTATTATAAATGGAAAAGCCTCTTTGTACGGTTTATCGGATAATGTAATCTTTCATTTAAAAAAAATGTACATGGTCGGATGTAGGAATCGAACCTTAGTCCGACTCACCCTTGGCCAGTATTACGTTCAGCAATATTATTCTGTATTTTCAATTTTGTGTATTTAATTTAGAGAGGTTAATTATCCAAATCCCTTATTTGATTTAATTGACTTTAATTGTATCCCATTTGTTCGATTTTGCAGCTAATTTGTTGAAATTTATGTAGAGATACATGTAACAGTGTCCACATATTATTAATGCGAAAGTTTGTTTGTTCGTTTGTTCTTCTTTTATGTCAAAACACAGCAACGAACCAACGTGGTTTTTTGCACAAATTTTATCTCAGGATAATTGATTTGTTGAAAACCAAAGTTTGTGTAGCTGGACCCATTTTGTAATATATAAGCTTCTGTCCGCGGTTTCAACCGCGTGGAAAAAGAAATAATCCCGTGGCTGTAACTTGCCCCTCCCCCGCCCGCTTTCGCGATATATAAAGTAGTATATATATGTCATTCTCTGACCCCTAAACCATACCTAAACTACCACTATGCAAAAATATTGTGTCGATCCCGTGAAAAACAAAAACAAATCTACCTCACGGGAACCATACACTTTTCCGGGATAAAAAAATAGTCCATGTGCTATTCCAGACTATAATCTGTTTCTGTACCAAATTTCATTCAGATCCGTTCAGTAGTTTTAGCGTGAAAGAGTAACAAACATCCATACAAACTGGCCGGGGTGGATAGCTAGTATAAACATATTAGAATACCCCTACCCCTACCCCTACCCCTACCCCTACTCCTACCCCTACCCCTACCATTTAGGGGGATGAAAAATAGATAGTAGCCGATTCTCAAACCTAACGGATATGCATACAAAATTTCATAAGGATCGGTCAAGCCGTTTCGGAGGAGTATGGGAACGAACATTGTGACAGGAGAATTTTATATATTAGATTTTAATATTGTCCACACGCAAAGCCGGGGTGGATAGCTAGTATAAACATATTAGAAATAGCTGTTTCCCACGACTTCTAATTTCAAAATGTTGACACTTCATACATAGCTTTTGTCATGTTCACCTCTGCCCACCCCGTTCCCGTCGTCATGCCGTGATAATAAAAAGTATCCTATGTTACTTCTAATACCTCCAAGAATATATGTGAAAAATTTCATGATGATCGGTTAAGTAGTTTTTGCGTGAAAACGTAACAAACAAACTTACATTCGCATTTATATTAATAGGGATAAAAAGGGATTTATAATATTATAAACGGTATATATAGTAGGATAGGGATGATAGGAGTATTAAACATGGACCTATCATGTTTAGGAGCCGAGCATTAACAGTATTTAAAGTGAATTAAGTCTGGGAAAAAGTTAGCCTCAGCGAGTTTACATGGCGAATTAAATATATAACAAAATAACGTAGGAAATAATAGTGTAAATAAAATGATGTACCCGTTTTAAACCCATATTATCCCGTGCGAAGCCGGGGGCGGGGTCGTTAATTACTTACTCGTAGCCCTCGATCTCCTACTAGATAATGCCAAAAAAAGTTGAGCTCCTTAACATGTACCTCGCAGTAAAACATTTTAAAATAAGTGGAATTTTGTACAACATACATACATACATACCTTCACGCCTGTTTCCCAAAGGGGTAAGCAGAGAGTATGGAGTGGATACTACTCTTGCTTCATCCACATTCATACATCGTGATCAACTTATTTGGCATGAAGCGGCTTTCATATTAAAAAGTAAAATAATGGCGTCGGTTAGTGGAAATTTATAAAAACACTAATTATCCTCCATTTGGGAGAAAATTTCACTTATGTACTTTACGTGTTTATTACATAAGGGTTATATACTATGGGGTGGGTTTTGTCTATGTGCCAAATAAAAATGAGGACGTAATATCCGGTGTGGACAGGGTATCGAAGGTGCATTGGTGCAAAATAGGATAAGTTCAGGTATATTATATTTAATAGACTCCTCGTACTTCGGAGGGCAAGTAAAGCCGGCGCCCGCACTTCTTCTACAAATAACAGATAGGTACATACTAAAATAACGTCGAGAGTGCAAAATAAAATAATTTCCAATCTCTTCAGGCCCATTTGCTTGTGACCACTCACATTTAGATTTCTTGTAACATTTGGCTCCAACTGTAACTGGAAATTAACACATTACGGAACAGCTTAGTTCAGAGGATTTATTGGTATGAGATCGTTAACAAAGGTTAAGTAACCTACATCAAGGTCAGGCTGTGGTATTTTGATCTCAAAATCTATTTTGGTAAGTACATATATGATTTTAGACGCAAATCACCCGTAGTGGCTTTGCATTGTAGTTACCTATCCGCATTGAAATGATATTATTACTTAGTTTAGACCAACAGATCCAAATTTTACCTCTCTATAATATTGGTATGGATGTAAAGAAGATTCTCAGAGTCCGCTTGTTTGTGTGGAATTATATATCGTTTGCTAATATTACTCGTAAATTG
Organism: Nemapogon koenigi; assembly: GCA_963924495.1. NCBI lineage: Eukaryota > Metazoa > Arthropoda > Insecta > Lepidoptera > Tineidae > Nemapogon > Nemapogon koenigi. Next base: position 1,063,964 of record OZ004642.1, read on the forward strand.
TTATATTTAATATTTAAATTCTGTAAACTATCATTTAATCGACTTAAATAACACATAACCTCAAAATATTATGAGCAAATAGGAAATAATTAAAACCATATCCAATTTTCGGAGAAATCTGTCTAGATATTTTCTTTCTTTTACGTCAAGACGCTCTGTCATGAAAGATAGTTTGAAAGCCGGAGAGTGACTTGCTACCTTCTATCCCGGAAATTCTTCACATTGCAAAAGTTAAAAATTTCAAAGCAAAATAAGACTTATACGTATTCGACCAGCTACCCACTTTCATTCCAAATTTAAATGAAGTAGATATCGCAATTAGTAATCACTCACACACGCACCAACTTGGTCCGATATACGCACACATGTAAGACGTGCCAATAAAAATGCAGCGAACAAAAATGCGAGGAAACTTTCACGCACACTACAATATGCAGCCACAATTCAATATCCCTTGTCATTGCTGTAGAGATAGCATAAAAATTACTCAAAATATTTTTTAATTAAATCCTACAAATATTATAAATGCATTCGATCCCAGATTCCGGCCATGTACCAATGGGGTTTGTAATTAAAAACTTATGTACATAATCCGATAAACCAGCACACTTAGAGGCTTTTCCCATCTAAATATACCACAATATAACTGGCCACTCATTAGGTATAGCCTCACAAATACCATCGGCTAAACTTGTAAACTTTGAAGTTGTAAGGCAACCCGTGAAGATAGAAAAAAATGCGAAATTTCTTCATCGGCCTCAGGGTACCCAGCGACAGACCAAGGCTCTCTCTTTTAGGCGATAGATTTGTGAGGTTATACCTAACGAGTGGCCAATCTGTTGTGGAATTATGGAAAAGTTTCTATTTATTTTTATAATCTATTTTTTTTATTGTTAGGAAAGCATATGACTTTACCACCGCCTAACAATTCAGGTAGAACCTTAGAGTCTATTATCAGGTCTCCTAAAGTCTCCAACACTCTCCATATTTCCATAATTATATCAACATTAAAAAAATCACATGTACCACAGCAACTTAAAAAACATATAATATCTATATATCTATCATCACGTCTTTTACCCCAAGAGTAGATAGAGAGTCTTTACGTAGAATGTCTGATATGAAGCGTATTGACTGCATCCGCAACGATGTCATTGGAGAAGAATGCGGAATGAAAGATGGTGTTGTGACAAAAATGAAGATAAGTAGTTTACGCTGGTTTGGACACGTTGAAAGAATGAAGGATGAAAGATTGACTAGAATGGTTTTTATGGCTGAAGTGAAATGAAATGCTGGCAGAGGACGACCTAGGTGTACTTTTATTGAACATATAAAAAATATTTTGATTGATCGCAATATTAAAAGTACACACAATCGCCGAGCATGTATAAAAGTTATCATGAAGCGAAATACATATGATTAGCTGATCCTAGAAACATTTCAATTAGAAACATTTCAAAAAGTTAGTACAGAGTACAAAAAACGACTCTTCGAGTACGAAGCCCTAAATAAAATCAGAAATAACTTTAATTGCCGACGCTACATAATCAAACAAGGCACACAACACAAAATCAGCGCACACAAACACGCATGCATCAATCGCGCAACGAAAAAGTGCGTGCATTTGTTCGCCATCTGCAAAATTTAGGTCAATTGCTAAAATAATTTTCGACGAGCGTCAGTCTTCGAGATCTGCGTATATTATGTGCATACGTGTCGCGGGTGGGGCTTACCTTCAATTTATGTGGACATACTTTATGGGTGACGATTTAAGAGAAAAGTTAATACTGAATCTAAAAAATTTTAAACTGTGATGTCGCTGACTGACTGCTGATGTTAATTAGATTTTGTATGGTTAATTTTCTAAAATGTATATATAATTTGATATTAATTTTATATAAAAAAATATTTGGATCTTTTCTTGTAATTTATTCAGTTCTTGGTGTAAAATTGCAAAATATGTGACGTCACACCAGGGAGGGGGGGGTCCCACAAATGTGACCACCTGTGACAAGGACGGGGGGGGGGGGGGAGTCAAAAAATCATGAAATTTGTATGACATAATTTATGGATGACCCCTTAGAAGCTGAGCATTAACAGTATCAAGTATAATCAAGTCATAGAAAATCTTAGCGTCATCTAGTTTTCATGGCATATGCTGTCTAATCCGTCAGAGTAACAAAATGGTTAAGGCAATAATTGTGTAAAATAAAATGATCTACGAAAAAGTCCGCGGTAGCATATATATCTATCTCTAATAAATAAGTAGTTATTCGAGCAAAGTCGAGTGTCTAAAGCAAGTGGGCACAATATACGTTAGTATAGCATAGTAGACGTTCGCTGATTTTTAATGCGTGTGAAGCTTCGCATTTTTGGTAATTGAGTACAGTCTAGGACAGAAATGTTAACATTTTTTTAATAAAAATTATATTATTTGTTTACTCCACGATACAAATACAGATTTATTTTGCTATGGAGGGCTCACAAAGCCGATTTTCTTCTAAATTAAAATTAAGGCTCCTATATCCATATTTGTTTGGTATAAACTATTCCCAAATTCTCTGTAACTTATTATTTTATTATTTTGACCAATTAAAAAAATATAAATTATTTTAAATTTTTAATAAGCTACCAAAAAACGCAAGACGTTTAATTGAAGAGTAAAAAATTTAAGAACTTAGTGATAGATTATGACAGAGAAAACAGGAGCAAAATAATCCTTTATTTTACCACCAATTGAAAAAGTAACGACTATTTATATTGAATAAGTAACTATAAGCTAAATGACAGTGACACAGGCGGATTATTTACAGAGACATTGGGAATAGAATATCATTGTCCGTTTCCTAGGTAATTATTTATTTAATCTGTCATAGTTTTTTTTACTCTTATAGCTTGAATAGCAAAGGTCTCGTATAGTTGAGCCAAAAAGTATCACGGCTTCCTTACCAATATAGCTCATTTTATTTGGCTCTAAAATGATATTTCAAAATGGCGTGTATTCCGAGAAAAAGAAATCGCCATAACGATAAATCAGTAGGTACAAAAATCTGTAAGTTTAAACTGGGGAAACCTTTCAACATTTGCTAAACGGATCGCTTACACAGTTTTTTCTTTGTTCGGCTTGCTGTAAGTAGCACACGGGCCAAATATTTGAATTGGACGTTAAACAACAAGACAAATTGACTCTGACCCAAAATATTAAAGGCCGCATGCGTCAAGCTAATGTGCGGTTTTTAACAGGCTCTTTTGAAATTTTCGAGCGCTTCGGCCACTTAAACTTTTTATAATAATATACATCACGCATGTAATTCTAAACATTGTAGGTTGGTCAACAGAAATATCAGCTAAAATTATAGTTTGAAAATAAATTAGGTCTAATAGAAGAACACTATAACTTTTCTTTTAGTATTTAGGTACCTACCGATTAAAAAAAATGCAAGGTTGTTAAAATCGTTTTTACATATATGGAGATTCTAGTTTGCTTACCGGTTCTTAAAGCGATTTTTTTATTTGTATTAAACTTTCTAATTTGTTATTAATCGTAAAGTTTCATTTTATTTTGTGTCTGCAGTATTATCTTGAATTTTATGTTTATTATTATTATATCAACTACATTAGTTAGTTCAACTAATCTCCAACAGATGGCGTCTTTTACAAAATACATTATAAAATTTGTCTAATTAAAAAAACCATTCATTTTGAATTCTTTGTTTATTTTTCGTTATTAGACTTTCAAACCCCCTTGAGAAATAATATATAGAGACAAGAATTTTCATTATTGTTTTGCTTTAAATAATTTTATTACTTATACCTATACTAATTACATTCTTAATACTAATGACTAAATTACTAATACCCTAAAATTTTTAATTATTTTCGAATATGTAGCAAGATGCGTTACTAGTGCCACAAACAGTTAGCGGTGAAAATTTGTTTCCTCTCCATCATCCTAATCCTAACTTAATATAAATTCGAAACTGTGTTTGTTTGTCCTTCTTTCATATAAAAGTAGGAAGAATTTTTCAGGAGCTAAGCTGGGGTGAAAAGCTAGTAACGACATTTGACTGACAAGTAAAAAAACTAATTTTAAATTTCAAAGGTAAATTATAATTTTGTCCTCCACTGTACTCGGACCCAATGCAGCGCTGACCTCGATTGTGCACACAAACATGCAGCACACATGTAAATATACGATGTATTCATGTTCACACATTCAAACCTATGTATACAGCATGCTCTGTCTGATTACTTCTACCTGAATTCCCACAAATATTACTATGAAACTTTAGATATGAATATAAGATACTATAGATTTTATTATTGCGGGGAATGGGGAATAGGACTAATAAAGATAAAAAATATTGGCATTTTTAGTTGTTTTAAAATGAAAATATTTATATCTCATTATTAAATATACAAGTAGGTAGGTACAAATTAAATCTAAAATTTAAAACCTTAAAATTTAAACCATTTGCTACGATCCTGACATACCTATTTCGCTTCATTTATATTTATCATACCTTTTATACATGCTCCGCGATTGTGTGTACTTTTAATTTTGCCATTGATAAATATTATACTTTTTTATATGTTCAATAAAAGTAAACCTAGGTTGTCCTCTGCCAACATTTCCTTTCACTTCAGCTATATAAACATTTTTAGTCAACCTTTCATCCTTCATTCTTTCAACATGTCCAAACCAGCGAAAACTAAATTAAAAAAAAACTTTCATTTTAGTCCTTATTTTATATTAAATAAATAAATAATTAATAAGAAATTCTGATAGTACCTAGTAATTACGAGTATTTTTAATTATTTCCCATGATATTAAAGAGTTTCTTCTAAATTTGTGTAATAAAAAGCAACTGCATAATTTTAATTTAATTTAATGAGATTAGAAGATAAATTTAATAAAATCCATTAATTAGCACCTTAATAAATATTGTTTGACGTAAAATTAAAACATGCTGTAGAATCAGGACACAACTACATTCGCATGAAATTTCGTTCGCCTCTTTCCGATCGCATCATAATAAAATGTGGCTTTTTTAACACTATTTACTTTTTTCTATGTACTATTAATCTGGTATATAACGTGCCTCCCTCATTTGAATAAATACGCTATGTACTCTTTTCGCTACCCGTTTTTTGTCAGCCATTTTAACTAAATGCATTCATGCATTATATATTTTCCATTTGCGGTTAAATTTATTTCGTTGATTGTTTATTTTCAATGCAGACATTTCGGTTCGTCTGCCCTTTTAAATAATTACTTCTGGTTCACTATTTGGTCGTAGGCTGTATACCTACAAAGTTCGTAGCTAAGCTTCAAGATTTAAAAAAAACATTACTACATTTTAACCCGCGAAAACATGATGTTCCATTTTAAAAAATGCATTCCATTGAATGTAGAGCGTGAAAGTTGAAAAATATTCAAAAATAGAACGCTGAATTGGCCAATGAAAGGAAGCTGGATAAAAAAAGAAAGAAAGCGCAGCGCGGAACAACGAGGGCAGTGGAGTAGCGCAAACTTATTTAGGACTTATTCTAAAATAAATTAAGAATATAAATTTAGATTATTTTATAAGAAATATTTATATTTAAACTTGCTTATAATTAAAAAATATGAAACAGGATATAATTCTCAATTCGTACCTGAACAACTATAATAATTTCAATACAAAATAAAAGTTTTGATACTTATCAGTTTGTCTCTTTTATTGAAATACAAACATTACAAAACATAGCTGTATCTTGATTGTTTTAGTCCTCACAGCATAGGTGACTTGCAATCCATTTGGTGGAAGATGCTTATGGGTGTCCATGAATGGAGGTGACAAACAGGACTATATTTAAGTAGTCCTGTTTGTCACTATAAGATTGGCCATACAGACAGATAGACGAGACCGTTTTTTTAATACTGTCACAGCCTAGCGTCAGTAGTAATGTCGTTTATTTTTCTAAGTATAATTTGGTGTTTAATAGACGTGATTAATTATGGTTAATGCAGTGTATGATGCAGTGCCTGGATGTAAGTCATCCAAGATGAAAAATCCACAGAAGTACACATTTATCACACACACTGATGTATTAATTTTTTGGTCTTGTTCTAATCGCGACATTACCAATCTAGTAGAACGCAACTACATCTATGGTTAACAGAGTGTTTATGCACTAGCCAAGACAAGTCAACTGTATTTGGCGAGTACAGATGCTCGACTCAGGGTATGTAAATGTCAGTTATATATATACCTACCAAAGATATAAATCGATTTAAATTTTTGCAGAATACTCATAGTCTTAACAGCACCGTGGTACTTCCCCAGACGGGGAAGGTTGGCACCTACCACAACTGATATAGGTAATAAATAACCTTTTTTTTTTAACTTCACATTTTTCTTTATTAATTTATGTACTTTTAGCCAGTTAAAAATAATATTTATTTCACTTGATACTTTTCTATAATTATATTGCTAAAACGTGATAGATACATAAATTTAACAAAAATTAAACTAAAACTATAAATAAACTAGCTTTTACATTCTATATTTCGATTATTACATTTGTACTATGTTCGTTCTAAAAATCTCAATTATTGCAGTCAGACATATTAAAACATGCAAATTAGTAGTCTAGTTACGCCTGTGTCTATGTGTGTTTGTCCTAATATCTAGAAATAATAGTAGTTGATTGACTACTGACTACATTTCTATGTGCCAATTAAATAAAAAAATAAAAAATAAAAACAAACCATCCAACACATGTTGAAAATTCGTAAAAAGGACGTCGAACGGCGCGCAAGCAATTTGAAAATAGAACTCTCACTCTCGGCGTCCATTCGTAGGTTTTTCTTTTTTTTTTCTTTTTGCGGCGAACACGATGAAAATAGTGACGTATTTTTTCCGACGCCACTTTCGTTTTCAGTATTTCGCTTGTGAAAAAAGGTGAAAAAAGTTTCGTGAATGCCGGTCGACTTTTTTTCAGAAACACTATTTTGACGCCCTATAAAAGCTTGTTTTAAAAAAAATATGGCACATATCTGTTGCTTCCATCATTTTATTTTTTATTTATTGGAGAGATTTTTCATTGTAGCTTTTTATTTTGAACTAGTGATCCGGTTTGGCACGGGAAGATAAATATGTAGAATAAAGTCAATTATGATAAATTCTATTTATCTATCATCACGCCTTTTATCCCAAGAGGGGTAGGCAGAGACAATCGAATGCCATTTGCTACGATCCTGACATACCTCTTTGGCTTCTTTTCGCCAAAACAGAGAATTTTCCCAAGTTAAATATATTTTTGTTAAAATTAGCGGAAGCTGTTGAGGTAACTTTGAGGTCGAAAGCTATAAGTCTGATCTTATTGTGCGATTCTTAACCCCTGTTAACGGAATCACAGCCACAGAGCCATTTAAATCGACTAATCATGCTTTGAAGGGAATGTAAAAAGTCAGAACTTCTTCTAAAAATAACAGACAATGCACTACCAGTGGCAAAAAGTGGACACCGTTACGTGTATATGACCACACCGCTTCTCAGCGGACCTAGGGTATCTAGGGGAAGACAACTTTTCCTCAATTCGTCAACACTATCTTTTGAGGCTATTTAAAGATTTTTATTTTCTTCACGAGTTGCAGTCTTCTTCTTACAGCTCCCGAAACCGTGTTATTGGTCCCAGGGTACCCAGCGGATTTCTCTTTTAGCCGATGGTATTTGTGAGGCTATACCTAACGAGTGGCCAGTTCTGTTGAGATATATTTAAATGTCGAATTATGTACATAAGATTATAATTAGAAAACCCCCATTGGTACGTGGCTGCATCAAACCGTGTTCGTCTTAACCAATCTTTATAATAATTTATCTATATGTATAGTTTAAGATTACACGCCTCTTCCATTCCACTTCCTCTACAAGTATAACAAAGTTATATAAACTTCTCCAACCGAAGTAAACATTAAGTTGTCGAGTACACACACACATAGAAACCAACATTTTAGGTTAAAATATAAGAACTTTGCATAACGAAATGTTAGGGGGGTGTTACACCCCGGTATCTCCGTTTTTAGTATTTTAGTAAGTTCGGGGGTGAAATTACACCCCTGAAGGAGAAAAGGGGGTGGTTAGGGGAACGCGAAGATGTTGTGATGTTTCTTAGTTTTATATTACTGCTTTAGTACTGAGCCTGTGTTATTTTATTATTTTGTGTTAGTGTGTTTTATTAAGGGAGTTTGCGAGGTTGTGTGCGTGACATGACTTTAAGTTCTCCCGTTTCCATGCAGATGCTTGCTTTTTTATGAATCTCGTTTGGATTGTGGAGAGTTTTCTTCATTTTATTGATCTTATTACGTTTTTCTGCGTTTGTTGGGTGGATAGAACTAGTTTAGTGGTCTATAAGATTGTTTGATGGCTGGAAGGGGGTCTTTTTAATGGAAGACGATCAATTCTGCTTCAAACTGTGATATATGTTACATAGTTAAAGCTACAAGCTGATTATAATAGAAATAAAAGAAATACATTTTTTTTTGTAAATTAGCTCTAGTCCCAGCGTTGAATTTTTAAAATCCTTTCTCTCTCTCTCTTTCATCAGTTCGGTTCTAGGGTACCCATCGGAAGACCAAGTCTTCCTCGTTTAGTCGATGGTATTTGTGAGCGGTTAGCCAGTTCTGTTGAGGTATATTTAGATGGAAAAGCGTATTTAAAATCCAAAATATTAACAATCCTTAATTTTCTTTTAATATCGATATTTAAAAGGGCTTTAAAATTACTCTGCTAATAGGATCAACTCAGCATTATAAAAAAATCCACGAGCAGGGTGGGGGCAAAAAGCTTCTAACATATAAAAATTTACCTCAATTAGGCAATCATGTTCACTACATATATTATTATAAAACAAAATCTGTCTGTCTGTATCCTTTTCACGCAGAAACTGCTAAACGGATTTTATTGCTGTTTTCAGTGTTAGATAGGTTAATTCACGAGGAAAATTTACGGGTATTAAATATGAACCTATCATGTTTAAGAGCTTAGCAATAATATAATAAGTGAATCAAGTCGGAGAAAAATTAGCTTCTGCCTATGTACATGGCATATGATGTCTAATCCGTCAGAGATATAACAAAATGAAGTAGGAAAGAATTGTGTAGAATAAAATGGTCTACAAAAAAGTCCGCGACAGCCATATATCTATATCTAATAGACAAGAGATATAAACGTATTTGTCTGGATATTTAAATTGCTGTAAACTCATATTTTACCAGTGCGAAACCGAGGGCGGGGTCACTAGTATATAGTTTAAATAAAGCTATAGTAGTCTATAGGTTAACCTCAAAATATCTCAAAAGCAGCTCTGATAGTCTCAAAAACATCTTCGGCTAAGAACCCTGAGACCCGGTAATACGAACCTAATATCGCCCGTCGAAAATTTAATGTCACTGCTAAACATATTGAGAAGTCGCACACCCGTATTCAAGAACAGCAATATCTAAATGAAAAACCTATAATTCATACTTCCGGTCACGTGACCACAAACGGTAAGTGACGTCATTTCTATGTAAATGTCAAATAAATAACCACAGACTAGTAATCAATCTGTCTTTGACTAAGTTATTTTCTTGTTATTTTGTCTAATCTGTGACCATAATTTTGTTCGTTACCAAGGTGTGACGTCATCATTGCATCCAGAACGTTTTCATCATGTCTATTGGTCTAGCTAGTGTAAGTATTCTCACATGCTCCACAAGTGACATTTTTTAAACAAAATTTTGACTACTGTAGGTCCTTGTCCACTGTGCGTTCGCTAAGTAATGTCAATTTGACAAAAACAGAAACTCTGATGATGAAGAAAAGTAGTTTTGGTTTGTAAACGTTGAAAGAATGAAGGCTGAAAGATTGGATAAAAAGGTTTATATGGCTGAAGTGAAAGGAAATGCTGGCAGAGGACGACCTATGAGTACTTTTATTGAACATTAGAAAAAAGTATTGATCGATGGAAATATTAAAAGTACACACAATCGCCGAGCATGTATGAAAGGTATGATGAATATAAAAGAAGCGAAAGCGGTATGGCAGGATCGTATCAAATGGGATTCGATTGTCTCAGCCTACCCCTCTTGATTACATTGATGATATAAAAGGCGTGATGATAGACATAGGCTTCGTTTGTGGAAAATTTTGGAAATGTTTTATAATAACTTATGCCGAAGGATTTCATGGATAATTAAGTCATTTTCCAGGCTTCCACACTCAGTTTTGGGGTCAAGTACCCGAAAAATAAACACACTTTCTCTTTTATAATATTAGTTATTAAACTCCAAGTCCGTGGTCTCTGGTGACAAGAAGGTTGGCTCCTTCCTCGCTTAAATGCAACCAGTCTTTTTGCAACTATTCAACGCGGAACTGGTTTATTTTATATTGTGTGTGTAAAAATAAATACAGATGCTTTCAAACAGCCCATCCATTAAAACTTGAACATATATAATTTTAGTAAGTTATCCCAACTTATTCCCTACCCAATATTCCCACAGAACTTTCAACCCCCGCCAATTTCAATCAATATTACCATGCTACAAATATAATCAATTCTTAGAACCGCTCTCTTTCTAGAAAGAAACAGTCTCTGTATTGATAAATGAGTGCTCCCTTCATATTTCCGCGTGCACACCCCTGGGAGGCAAGACGGGGGGGTGGCGGGGGGATATTTTAAAGCCCTATACCGTCTTAGAACGTGCGGGATAGTAGACGATAGGGTTGTCACGCGCTAAATTGGACTAATGAACTTAAAAAAAAATGTGAAACATATTAGCTCTCACATTGCAGAGAGTAATTTCTTGAAATGGAACGGATGAGTGCAGTGGTTAAGACGTCTGGTATCAACTAGGCGGAAACGGTCTGGTCTCAGCCATTGTAACAATGGGTTTTTATAAATAATCCGAGGCTTTCCATCTGAATATACCTCAACAGAACTAGCCACTCGTTAGGTATAGCCTCACAAATACCATCGGCTAAAAGGAGACTTGACCCTGGGACCGATGACACGGTTTCAATAGATGTAAGACGAGACTTGCCGGCCAGAAATGCGCAGCCAAAAATGCCCAACCTAGGCATATTTGGAAGCCAGTACACGAATTCCTGCCCGGACATTCTTGGGTCGAGCATAATCGGGCCCGTCAATCTATGGTCGGCAATACTCGCTCGTAACTCTATAAGATTTCCCCCTACCAAAAATCGCTCAACGCGCCTAAAGAAGTTTTCTAACTACTGTATGACTCTACCATCGCCTGGTGTTAAGCAAAAGTGGCAAGTCACATTGCTACGAGAGTCGCTTATGTGAATCTAGTCGGGGAAAAAATTAGCCCCAGCGAGTCTTCATGGCGTATGCTGGCTAATCCGTCAGAGATATAACAAAATGATGTAAGAAAGAATTGTGTAGAATAAAATGATCTACAATAAAGTCCGCGGTAGCATATATCTATCACTAATAGGTATCTATTTATGTAAGTATTCAAATTGTTATAAATCCATATTGTACCCATGCGGAGCCGAGGGCGGGGTCGTTAGTATTTAATATAGTAATCTAATACAGACGTAATTACAAAATTATCAGGAAGTGATTATATAAAAAACCAAGTTAATTATATAGTGTGTGAACCCTGGCCTCTACGCCGTAGCGGAGGCCTACGAACCTCGTAGGCGCTAGTGCCACCCGCGCCGTTACAACTTTTTACTAAGACGCTCGCGAAATGAGTGGATAAAAACATAGGTAGCTTCACTATTTAGTTATTATATATATTTTTTGTTTGTTTGTTTGTTTTTTATGACAGTAATTTATCTATACTATACTTACTCATATCATGATGCTGAAGATTTTGTCAAAGGTCAGATTTAAAAATTTGGAAAGTTATATCGGCTATAACATTAGCCTGTATAACATTACACTGCGATTCAAAGGAACGGAGCAGTACCTAATCATAAATGTCAACCAATTAAGTAATATAATTTAATAAGACAGATATTTTCTACTTGCAAATTAAGGTAAATTCAAGTTTTGAGAGTTAATTTCAAGGACAATTTCTCTTTCTGTACCAAAGTTTTAACCAAATCCATATAGCTCTTACGGCATTATTAAATGACCAATCAATTATAATTAAGATTTTTATATACCACTCAAAAATATAATTATATTTTAGTTTAATTCGAATTTGAATATTTTTGTTTTCTATACAGCAGTTTTTTTATAATAAATTGTCAAAGTTTTGACGACAGACGCCATAGTGACGTCATTATTTAGGTAAAATATACATATGCTCACGCCTAATTTACCTTAGAGTAGACAGAAACCAAAGATATCTACTTGCCACCACTTTCGCTTCCTTAAAATCCATATAACTTATGACATGCTCTACGAACTAAATTATCACAATAATTGCCTCTGGCTAGAATCGAACTCCATCTGAAGCTAGCATTGTAGTCACAACCCCTCTAAGTCGGTCCCCGCTCTTATTTTAAACAACTACCCGCCTTATAATACATCCTATTTCGCGACTAAATATCAGCGAATGTTACGATCTACTGCGACGTGCATATCTTGATACTTTGATTTGGTTTAACGGAAAAAAAGTTTTTTTTTAATACATTTTAAAACTATTATTATTTTTAAAAAGAAGAGCTTATTGTATTTAGTTTTAATAAAAGAATCAATTGAGATGGAAGGAATCGGTTCAGACTTTTCTATAAATTTCAAAATGTAGGTATGACCTTGGTAATTAATTTCAATATAGGTAGTGAAGGACCAAAATTCTGACAATAAGCAATAAGGTATAAAATTCTAAATTATATCAAATAAAAAAGAACCACAGCTCGGCCTAAGACATCAGTAACAGTGTCCACATTTAACGTATACTAAACTCTTAATGAATCTAGAGCTGTCAGTTTTAAAATGTATCATGGAATCGAATTCACGACCTTCTTATTAATAATTACCACTACGCCATAATGTATATTATTAGTTATTTAAAATTTAACTGAAGTAATATCTCTAGTTTGACATGAATAAATAATAATTACTAATCCACACGTCAGCAAGTAGCATTACTTAAATCAAATCCCAAATTTAATTTACCAAATTTTAGGGCAAATCTACATTTGAACTGTCAAATCTATCCAATCCATCTATTTCCGCATAGCTGCCAGTATTTACAAGTATTGTAAGTATAGAATTATATATTTTATAAAGCGTTGGTACACCCCCTTTTGCCCCCTTTACCCCCTTTTCGCGAACTAAGTCTTTGCGCATCTTTCTATCCCCACCTTTTTGCCTCTTCTTTTAAAACCACCCAGAGCGTGTGAACCCCTTCGCCTCATTCTACTAATTTCCAACGAAGAATTATTTCTTAGATATTCTAACTTATAAATTTCAACTCTATTGTTAGGTGTTTAGGTTTAAAATTCATTCGGTTAATGTTTCGTCTTGGGACTGTATCTTTTCACTTCGAAAACTAATTCGACATTAGAATACGGAAGCAAGTGCTACAGTTAAACATTGCATTTCAATCTCTATTTAGTATTGAAATAGGGTGTATTTTTGTATTTAACAGGAAAGAAAATTAGAACCGTTTCGTCAAAAATATGAAATTAAAATCTTCATACTAGCGAAAGAAGTTTTAGCATCTTTGTTTTAGAGTGAGAAGGCATTGCACAGTTTAGTCTCGCTCCCTCGCAGGGAGAGATGGGTAGTTTGAAGCCGGTTTTCTTGATCAATGCGCGGCGCATTTGGAATTAATCATAACCGGGTATTTTGGTCTATGGGAGAGGAGGGGGTGGGGGGTAAGGCAAATTGAGAATTCGTATTCTAAATGAAAATACGCCTCTTCCTGTTTACATTTTGTAATAAATTGTTTTATTCCGATGTTTGTGTGAAACAAACGCAGCGGGCCGGGTCTTGGGAAAATGTCAAATTTATTATTTAGGTCGCAAAAATTGTCGAGATGGGCGTTGATTCGTAACACTGATTTGGGCTTTATTGACAGTAAACGTTTCTTGCTTGATGGCCGCTAATAAACGCCTGAGGTACCTATACGTGATGTAGGTTTGATGCTTTTTCAAAAATGTAGGCGTTTTCTGTTATGACTCTATCTTTCTGATGTATCAACATTATTGGCTCATAACTCTAGCTTCAGTGCAGCAACATACTTGTCACCTTTTTTATCTGTCTTATCGATCCCAGGGTACCCAGAGAAATACCAAGTCTCCTTCTTTTAGCTGATGGTATTTGTGAGTCTAACGAGTGGCCAGTTCTGTTGAGGTATATTTAGATGGAAAAACCTCTAAGTGTGGTTTGGTACATGGCTGGAATCGAACCTGTTCTATTAAATATGGACAATTCGCTAAATGTAACCATCGTTACCAGTATCTTTGGCTACGCCATTACCTACCTACCTAAAGATGATTAAATCAGTTGACGTAAGAATCCAACCCAATCGTCTTATAGGTACATAATATAATCACAACAAAAATTTCCTTTCCTCCCCCACCCCTTATCATGAAAAATAATACGCTAATTTTGTATAAATAGGAATAGGTTAGGTTTGAGGTATGAGGGTTCCCAATTTAAATTAAATTACAGGCGGGGTGCCTTGTGGCTCCCGAAACAGTGTTATCGGTGCCAGGATACCCAGCGGAAGACCAAGTCTTCCTTTTTAAACGGATGGTATTTGTGAGGCCATAACTAACGATATCCTAAACTTTAACTTTGAATTCACTGTATTTTCCTGATGATAATAATTAGTAGACAGACGCACGAAAGAAGCGACGCTATTTTTGATGTTGCTCTCGCTGTGTGGCATACATTTGTAGGGAGTTATTTGGTGAAATAGAACGGAAGTGCGTAGGTAACCGGAAGTAAAGAGAATAGAAAATACTAATCTATTTATGAAACTGAAAAATATATATTAATTTTAAGGATATGACAAATCTTTTTATTGTTTTGAAAATATGATTAGAAACATTTTACTCAATAGAATAGCATACGCCAATGGCAGTTTCAAGTTCAATTATTTTCTATGTAAAAAAACTTAAAAGCTCTCTTGGTCCCGAAACCAACTAAAAAACGCACGTGTTCGAAAATTTCACCGAATTTCAAGAATTGCACGAAGAATATTAGAAAAAGCAAGTTCTATAAGTTAATGGACTCATAAAGTATTTGAAATTATTTTTAATCGATATGTGAAAAAAATATACATGTTAGTAAACATATTAAGGGAACTCGAGACGCAAAGTCAGTTGAAAATATGCGTGAAATTGATAACTTTGAGGGACATTGACACATTAGCCCCGTCTCATCTCAGGGAAACAGCAATCAAAACTGGAGCTGCGGCGGAAATCGCAGAGTCTAACAAACGGCGCAAATATAGTTCAATTATTGAAAACTACAAATTTGTGCCGTTTGGTGTAGAAACTCTAGGTCCGTGGGGTTCAAATGCCAAACATTTTATTAAAGATGTATCCCCTCGACTGATCATCTCTTCTGGTGACAAGAGGGCTGGCTCCTTCCTCGCTCAACGAATCAGCATCGCGATTCAGCGGGGAAATGCAGCCAGTATTCTTGCAACTATTCCACGCGGACCTGGTTTATTTAGTTATTTTTAATCTTTAGATTTGATTTAAGGTTTTTATATTAATAAACAAGTTTTAATTAAAAAAAAAAAACTTTCAGGGCTTCATGAAACCGTGTAGCTGATATTGACATATTTTTTACATATTGAGTATAGATAATTTCATATACTTTAAGGATCCATTAAATAAAACTTGCTATTTTTAATAAGTTTTGTAGAATACTTGAATTGCTGAAGTCCGTTTTTGTATGGGATGAGAAATACTTGTGTAGGTAATATATTATGTAGCATTCTCTATTGTTTAAATGTGAGCTCCCTTATTTCTATGAATAGCCGATCGTTTTCTTTAACTTTCTTACGACACGCGATTTTGAAATAAAACTTGGTTTTAGGAAATATTTTAGTGGATTTATTAACTAACGAATGTCTTCTGTAGCCCGCGTGTAGTTTTCAATATCAATGAATTTCCTTCATTTTATTATACAATATGGTTTACAAACTTATTTCATCTAGAAATTAAAAAAAAAATAGCTAAAAATTAAAAAAATAACACTTTATTTTTTTTTAAAACAATTTTAAAAAGATAAGGTCCGAGTGGTATAGTAGTAAGAATTCTGACTGCAATTCCTCGCTGTCTTTGAGTATTTACTAAAGGAGACGTGAAGGGTGTAAATCATCGAACAATTTTTTCTGCCACTTTTGGCGGGGGGAGGTAAACGCCTAGTACTAGCCCCTGTACCACTGTATTTTTCTGTCGTTTTATTTTCGCAACGGATTTTACGTTATATGATGATTATGTTAAAATACAAACATGATAATTATAATTAATGATTGGAACCACTAAGTTTGACGCCCTAGATCGCCTTTCCCGTTTAAAACATCACAATTAACTATTTTCTTAGAGGTCTGTCTCGCGACACAAAACCATACCAACGAAATCTAAGGTAACTTATTACTGCGCACCTGGTCAGTATAACTGGTCAAAGGGGAAAAAATTGGCGAAAGGGGAAGCCGGTCTAAGGCCGCTCCATAGGCTTAGCACTCTATGCTCGCTGTATAGCTAAGCTAATTCTCTGGGCGAAGAAAGAAGCAATCCTCTTGTCATCAGTGGAGATTTTAGGTTTAATTTTTTTTATATATATCTATCATCACGCCTTTCATCCCAAGAGGGGTAGACAGAGACAATCGAATGTCATTTGTTACGATCCTGACATATCTCTTTTGCTTCTTTTATATTTATCATACCTTTCATACATGCTCGGCGATTGTGTGTACTTTTAATATTTCCATCGATCAACATATTTTTTATATGTTCAATAAAAGTACATCTAGGTCGTCCTCTGCCCGCATTTCCTTTCACTTCAGCTATATAAACCTTTTTAGTCAATCTTTCATCCTTCATTCTTCAACGTGTCCAAACCAGCGTAAATTACTTTTATTTTTTTTTATATAATTTGAAAATATATTTTTGCATTTGATAGCCCAATTCTTGAGGAAGATTATAGGCTATTTAACATCACGCTATCTACCCAAGGGGGTGAATTGTGTTCCTAATACAACGCGTACGAAGTCGCGGGCAACAGCTAGTTACCTATATGATTTTAGATTTATATCTGTCTTTCCACATAATTTTCTAAAATAAGATTCGTAACGCCTGAATGAATTTGCATAAAACTTCGTTGAGATCATGACATGTTTGATTGTTTCATCTCGTATTCTATTTCGAAGATAAATTACTCAATTAATAGAATTAGTTTCGCTGTGAAACAAAATGAAACAGGCAAAACGGTGAGCAGCGATTAGTATTCAGACACCAATTTTCTTTAAGAATATGTGCTTTAATCGACTTTTTGTGCTTCGGAGGGCAGACGAAAGCGGCGCCCGCACTTCTTAATAAGATACAGCAACAGGAAATTGCTTTTTTTATTTCTTCACAGTTTGCCTTACAGCTCCCGAAACCGTGTGACAGTTCCAGGGTACCCAGCGGAAGACGAAGTCTCCCTGGATTAGCCAATGGTATTTGTGAGGCTATACTTAACAAGGTACCTATATTTAGATGGAAAAGCCACTAAGTGTGGTTTGTTGGATTTTGTACATGATAAGATATTAAAAAAAACCATTGGTACATGACAACTGGCTAAAAGTGGACACAGTTACATGTTGTCTCTGGACATACCACAAGGTATATATGCCGTGATGTACCTACATAAAAGTAGATCGCGCGAAGCCTCCATCCCAATCGTGCGCGACATTAACAAAACGCGTCAGAATCATTCCCCGAAACTAAGCAGGAACAAACACACTCCCGCATGTGGGAATAATTTAAAATACGCAAAAATACGGCCACTTCTCTTCTAACCACCCCCGGGGGTGACCCCCTGCGTATTTTTCGGTATGCGTAGCAAATTTCCCCCTCAGGGGGGTGTTCGTTAAAAAGCAACCCGTAGTATTATAAAAGTTGGGCCTACGTGTAAGTAGTGAAGGGGTGGGGTTCCCCCTGACACCCTCAGGGGTGGTATACCTAGTTAGACAGTTAAAAGTATGCGGTATTAACAGAAAGGAAATGAATGTACAGGCAGGTTTTTGGGAGGCTGTAGCTGGGTTAGATAATGAAAATACTTTTTGTTGCTTTTTTTGAAGTGATATCTGTATTGTGAGCTTTTGGAGTGTTATGTTGTTTTGTTTGAGGATTTTAATAGGCTCTTGATGAATACATACGTAGCGCTGGGCTTTGTCTCATTTTAAAATTTCTTACTTCAATTAGCTTTACGTTCCGGCTGCATGCTTATTTATTACTTAGATATCTCTAAACATAATTAGACATCGCTTTCAAAGACTCCGTTATATTTAACGGAACCCTACTTCATGCCCTACAAAACTAGTCTTGAGTTCATACAAAAATCCCATAGAAAAAACACTCAAAGTTTTTATGGATTTTTCCAACTTTTCAGGCAACTTTAACATTTTTTTTACCTAAAAAGCTTCTTCGGACTACTAGGAACACTAAAGAAAAGAATTAACCAAATCGGTTCAGCTGTTCTCAAGTGATGCGCTTACCAACGAACAGAATTTCATTTTTATTTACGATCGTGAACATTTTTGAATTTCCTAAAATATTTTAATACATAATCCTTGTCGATTAGAGGTTTTCCATCTAAATATACCTCAATAGAACTGGCCACTCGTTGGGTATAGCCTCACAAATACCATCGGCTGAAAGAGGGAGACTTGGTTTCCCGCTGGGTACCCTGGGACTGATAACACGGTTTCGGGAACCGTAAGGCAAATCGAAAAAAATAATTAATAATTTAATGTAATGTAATTATGTATTATGTTCATTCTGAATAAAATTTTCAAATCGCTAATATTATAAATTATTAGTTTGTTTGCCTTCTTTCATGTGAAAACAGAGCAACGGATCAACATGATTTTTTGCACAGGAGGCCAGAGAGTGACAAATGTTACTTTTACCCCAGAAATTCTTTTTAAGTCGCAATTTAAAGTTTTCCTAGAAGCCGGAAGCGGTAAGCTACGTAGTACAAAATAATTAGTGATTACCTTTATTGATAAGTACACACTTAAAGTAAAGTATCTACCTAAGTACTTCCGTTTTCCGGGATTTTCTGTTTTTCATAGAATTTTTAAATCTATACAAATAAATTCTGTGATAACAAAATTAATAATAACAAACTAATCGCCTGTGGGGTCCATATTAACTTTTTATCTATCATCACGCCTTTCATTCCAAGAGAGGTAGGACAATCGAATGCCATTTGTTACGATCCTGACATACCGTTTTCGCTTCTTTTATATTCATCATACCTTTCATACATGCTCGGCGATTGTGTGTACTTTTAATATTTCCATCGAACAATACATTTTTTATATGTTCAATAAAAGTACACCTAGGTCGTCCTCTGCCAACATTTCTTTTCACTTACTTTAATATATATATTAAATTTTGATCTGAATATTTTAATCAAACTTATCATAGTCATCACTGCTCACGAAGTTTCCAATCAATCCATCAAACCGTTTCGTAACCTATACTGGACTATGTACACAAATATTATATATCTAACTTTATCTGTCTGTCTGTTACGCTTTCACGCATAAACCACTGAGCTCGATGGAAATATTAAAAGTACACCCAATCTCCGAGCATGTATGAAAGGTATGATGAATATAAAAGAAGCGAAAGAGGTATGTAAGGATCGTAACAAATGTCATTCGATTGTCTCTGCATACCCCTCTTGGAATGAAAGGCGTGATGATAGATAGATAGATAGGAGGGGTAGGCAGAGACAATCGAATGACATTTGTTACGATTTGATATCTATTCAGCTTGAACTGGAATTCGAAGCTGAGACACTATAGATTTTTTTTCCACCTAATCTTGATGCTGGAAAGTGGCTATTTTATTTTTTATTTATTTTTCTATATTTAGGAAATTAACAGTACATTTTATAAATGGAATTTTGTTACAATATTATCCAAAGAAAGCCAATTATAAATTTTCTATGGAGTCCATGAATAGAGGATGAACAACCATGCATATAGTCTTATGTTTGTCACTGCAGGCAAGGGAAGTGTGTTTGATGAGTTCAACTCAGGGTATGTAAATATCGGTTATGTACTTTTTTAGGGTTCTGTACCCAAAGGGTAAAAACGGAAACCCTATTACTAAGACTCCGCTGTCCGTCCGTCTGTCTGTCCGTCTGTCACCAGGCTGTATCTCATGAACCGTGATAGTTAGACAGTTGAAATTTTCACAGATGATGTATTTCTGTTGCCGCTATAACAACGAATACTAAAAAACAGAATAAAATAAATATTTAAGGGGGCTCCCATACAACAAACGTGATTTCTTTGCTCGTTTTTGCTCGATATTGATAACGGCATAAATAATTAAATTAAAATAAAATTAATATTTAAGGGGGGGCTCCCATACAACGAATGTTATTATAGATAATGGCACGGAACCCTACGCGAGCGAGTCCGACTCGCACTTGGCCGGTTTTGTACTTATATTTAGGCATTTTCAACGAGCGGTGATAGACAGCCCCTACTACAAAATTCACAGATCTCATGCACCATATGACCTTCAAAGAGCATTGGAAATGAGTTTCGGTCCTTTCATTTTGGTAAATAAAGACACGACCAGTCTAGGGTCAGTGGTTTTCGACATAAAAATATGACCCTTTTAAATTTCTAAAAACATCCCGAGATATAAAATTAAAAACCTTTCTGAGAAAATAAATACGTACACAATAACATTTTTTATTTATTTTAAAACTTGCGGACCCGGCAGACGTTGTCCTGCCCAAACGTTGGCTTGCCTGCACTACCACTACCCCTACCACTAACTTTGGCTATATTCTCGTAAAAAGTAAAGGATAAAAAATGGTTATTGTGGGTTTTTAAGGAGTACAATACTGTAGTATATTATTTTGATCTATCTCGTAGGGTTCAGCCAGCGTTTGCAATGTAAGCGCAAAAAATGTGTTTATTTACGACATCACATTAGAAACCTCTAAAATTATCAGTGATTCTCTACTATATTATGCATGTTATATACATATAAACCTTCCTCTTGAATCACTCTATCTATTAAAAACCACATCAAAATCCGTTGCGTAGTTTTAAAGATTTAAGCATACATAGCGATATAGGGACAGAGAAAGCGACTTTGTTTTATACTATGTAGTGATAGTGAAGTATATAATCTCTGAAAATAATTTTTATTTCTTTTTTAATATCTATATGAAAAATATTTTATTCATACTTTCGGTCACATGATCGCAAACGGAAACTGATGTGACTTTCATTTTTCTATCAATCTATCTATCATCACGCCTTTCATCCCAAGAGGGGTAGGCAGAGACAATCCAATGCCATTTGCTATGGTCCTGACATACATCTTTCGCTTCTTTTATATTCATCATACCATTCATACATGCTCGGCGATTACGTGTACTTTTAATTTTGCCATAGATTAATACATTTTTTATATGTTTAATAAAAGTACACCTAGCTCGTCCTCTGCCAGTATTTTCTTTTACTTCAGCCATATAAAACTTTTTAGTCACTTTCATATAAATATCAAATAAATAACTACAGACTACTAACTATATTATAATAACTGTCTGTCAATCTGTCAGTGACTAAGTTATTTTCTTGTTATTTTATCTAATCTGTGACCATCATTTTTTTGGTTTTCAAGATGTGACGTCATTATCGTTTTCGTAGGGATTGGAAAATTTTCCAACTATTTTATTAGGTTTACAGCTAAAATTTAAAAGTATTTCCAAAAAGTTGTCTACACACACCTATTTATCTAAAAAAAAAAAGGGTTTCTACAGTGTTAAAATCATAGTAACATATTTAGTGGCCAATCCAATTTAGGCATAAAGTTATAAAAACTTCTACCGCACCTGAGACCATACCAAGAAAGTACAAGCATAAATTTCATATTAAGATTTGAATACATTACTCGAAAATTGGGTCAAATTAAAAATAGGTCAAGGAAGGCGTCTGTAAGAAGAAATTCGGTACGTATCTCCCCTCGAATGTTTGACGAGACGAAATATGCTTTGTTTTAAATTTACTTCCGCGGTATGGGAGTACTTGTCGCTCGCTGTAAAAGGCTGTACCTCCTCCACAAACGGTCCCGACTCATCAGCTTCTCCTGCATCGGCTGCGGTCCTCTGCTTGGTTATGGGCTGTGGTAATAGAGGTGTCCAGGTTTTTGGACACTTGATGGTCCTCGAGGTTGTTGTGGAGTGGAGAGCCGAGGCTTAGACTTGATGTTCAGCTCTGACAGTATTTAGGTGAATGGGCTGTACACTCAACTTTTACTCTAATGAATCCATCAAAATTGCGAAGGCAAATATATTGGTGATTAAAATCTTAATTAAAAAAAGTTAATAGTTGTTGCATATGTATGAGTTGTTTAGGTTGTGAATTGATTTTTAATGTATTGATAATTAAAGCAGGAGGAGGTTATTAATTATGTATGTTCTCCGAATACTTGAAGACTACCGATATGGTTTTTTTTTGTTTGAAAGGGTATACTTTCCAGGTGGTCCCATGGTCATCAAGTCAGGATCTGATGATGGGATCCTGGAGAAATCGAGAACTTTAAAAAATTTATAGGCACACTTGAAGCGATGTGGGTATTTTTTTTATAGTGACTTGTGTTGTGCATTTGCTTTCGGAAATGTGCATAATTTTTGAAGTCGGTGAATACTTTTTTTAAATGCTGTTATGTTGCTTGTTCGCTTGTTTAAAAATTTTCGGCGCTGCCTTAGTCTAATGTCTTAGTTTAATGACTGTTTGTGCCACAATAAAAAAAAGAAAAAAATAAGGAATCGACAGCGTAATTGGTAAAGCACCAATTTACTTTAAGAATTTAAACAAACTCTTTTGCTTCGGAGGGCACGTAGGTAAATCCGGTCTCCGCACTTCTTCTAAAAATAACAGATAGCTTTCGTCTGTTAAAGAAGTGACACATCTGAGTCCATTAGTTGTTTTGTCTTTCTTCCCATATAGAGACTGTCTGGTACACAATGAGGTTAGGCTTCATAATATTGCTGTAATCGACTTGTTGTGCTTCGAAGGGCTTATAAAGCCGGCTTCACACGTTTAAAAATAAATAGAGTGATAGCTATAGGCCCGTGCCACCTGTTCTGTGTCATAAGATGTTTTGTAATAAACCAGCTTCTACGTTAGTTTAATATTTGTGGACGTTGTTACCATGGCTCTGGTCACGCTAAAGGTATGAAGACCGTGTTGACGTGTTGGTGAGTTGATGATGTGACTATCTTTTCAAATAAGTAACAATTGTTATTTAAAAATGTTTTTCTTAACTTTGTTGATTCTTGGTAACGGCTGGACCGAATTGGTTATTTTTTTTTCGTAATAGCCCGAATCAGGATTAGAGAGAAAGAACATTTGAAAATTTTTCCCGGAAAATGGGAAAACTCAGGAAAACTGATAATGCTTTTTTCTATAGAATTTTTAGAGAAACTAGAGATTAATATTTATTATGATTGAAGCATGATATCACAGTCACCCATAATGCAGCACAAAAAGACATCTCGTAATGATATCATAAATAAATTTAAAAAAAAACCAATAGTAGGTACTTCGTAAACAACGACAGGAAAAATAAAGCGAGAAGTGATACGAGAGCTAAATTATCTACATATAAATTTTCATGCAAAAATCTAATGCCACCCTATTTTACCCTCCTTTTTCACCCCAATCCACCCCCACACACACTAAGTATTAAGGCTACACGCATCATGTGTGTGCGTATAAAATTTTTGATCAATACTTAAAAATTAACGGTACAGACGTAGTTTTTAATATTGTATTGCGCATGTCCTCTTTTTTAATCAACCCCTTTGTGCTCCCGCCCTCATATAAACATATAGGAGATGACATATATTGTTGGAGGATGGAAAATTGGGTACAAGCTTTTATTTGGCTTTGCTCCACAATTTATTAGCCTTTATACCTTGTAGTGTGGCTATAGCAGTGGCCACTTTTTCCCAGGTGGCTATAGATGTAAATCTATACTAATATTATAAAGAGGAAATATTTGTATTTTTGTGTGTGTGTTTGTTTGTAATGAATAAACTCAAAAACTACTGTGCCGATTTCAAAAATTCTTTCACCATTGGAAAGCTACATTCACCCTGAGTGACATAGGCTATATTCTATTTTCAAAAAATTTAGGGATCCTTACTAAAACTCCAATAATGTAACCCAAGGCATGCCCAAGGTGGAAAAAAAATACCTAAGAAATTCCTTACATCGCGTGCGCTGCGAAAACTATTGATGATAATAGAGGTAGTGGTAGTGGTAGAGGGTAGGGGTAGGGGCTAGGAGGTAGGAGTAGAAGTAGAGGTAGGGGTAGGGGTACGGGTAGGGGTGGGGGTAGGGTAGAGGTAAGGGTAGGGGTAGATATAGGGTATATTTTATTTTGGTCGTAAATATCCACGGGCGAAGCCGGGGGTGGAATGCTAGTATCTAGTATTTTTATAAGGGTAGACGCCTTTTCCTGCCCTCCGGAGGAGTCGATTAAAGCAAATATTCTTAAAGAAAATTGGTGTTTAGCATTTTTAACGGAACTTCGTAAGAAGAAGGAGGTTCTCAATTCGTCGGAATTTTTTATGTTTTTTTTATGTATGTTCCCCGATTACTTCAAGACGAATGGACCGATATGAACATATTTTTTGTTTGAAAGGGTATTTCCCAGGTGGTCCCATGGTCATCAGGTCAGGATCTGATGACAGGATTCTGGAGAAATCGAGAACTCTTCAAATTTTATAGGCACACTTGAAGCGATTTGTGTATTTTTTAATAGTGACTTGTGCATTTGCTTTCGGAAAGCACACTTTTCTGTGCATAATATTTCAAGTCGGTACACATTTTTTTAAAAGGCAATTATATGTTTTGGCATTATTTTCAGACGATGTACGGTCGCCGACTTTATTTGTCCTTCAAATCATAAGAATATTATTAAAAGACAAGTGCTATTTTATCTAGAATAGGAATGAAGCCGGGACTTCAAGTTTTAAGACCAACGTTCCCCGATTTCCATTACATTAAGATATATCTAATCAAGGTCAAACTGCGGATGGGTGACCATTTGCAGTAAAAGGCTTTTTAATACTTCAATGCATACCAAGGACTTATCTCTTCCCATGCATACCCTGGGGCCTGGTATCATCTAAAGCCTAAAATGTCAGGCCTGAAGCCACTATAGAAACACTATAACATTTAATAGCAATGTATTGTCTCTGCCTACCCCTCTTGGAATGAAAAGCGTGATGATAGATAGATTGTGCCAATTGCAGTCTGAGTAAAAGTTCTTTAGGGTTTTAAAGAAATAATAAGTAACACGAAACGTTCTATGGTCTACCTTTTGCTAATTGGGAAGGCAACCAGTAAGTTTTCCGCCCCCGGCATGTCACTCAAGGATGTCGTAGCTTTCTAATCGTGAAAACTTATAGATTCGGTTCAGTAGTTTCAAAAATTACCCCTTCAATCTAAACTTAGAAACCTTACCTCGTTATAAATTGGTATGGATAAGATAAGATAAGATAACCTGTCCAATAGAATAACCAAACAAACGATTCTCCGCGACCCCATATTTTATTTCTCAAAGTAAATCACCCCTTACCCTCGCCTTAAAGGAGTCGCAAGTTCAAAAGGTCAGTCATACAAAATCTTTGACGGAATTTCATGAATGACCGCATTATTGACAAATTTAGCATTACGCAACTTTATTGTTACGGCATTTTGGGCTTGCGGGGACGCCAGATATATATTAATTAAAACTATGTATATAATGTATGAAGAAGCACGCAACTTACAACTAAAAGTAAAATTAATATACATAATGCTATTTTAGTTCTATCACTTACTTAAGGAAGCGAGACTTGGGTATGGAATAAGAAGCATGAAAGTAAGATAAGAAAAGTAGTTTACGCTGGTTGAAAGAATTAAGGATGAAAGATTGACTAAGAAGGCTTATATGGCTGAAGGGCACATATAAAAAATATATTGATCCATGGCAATATTAAAAGTACACACCGTCGTCGCTGAGCATGTATGAAAGGTATGATAAATATAAAAGAAGCGAAAGAGGTATGTCAGGATCGTAGCAAATTACATTTCATTGTCTCTGCCTACCCCTTATTAAGATATACTGTCTGTCTGTCTATTTATTTTATTTATTTATTTCAGAAATCTGTAACCTTTACAAGCAAAACTACTGAACGGTTTTTGTAGCTTTTTTAAAATTAGAAACTTATGTACGTATATCAACAAACCACACTTAGAGGCTTTTCCATTTAAATATACCTCAACAGAACTAGCCACTCGTTAGGTATAGCCTCGCAAATACCATCGGCTAAAAGAGGAAGACCCTAGAACCGATATTATGGTCTAGGAACTGATGTGAAGAAGTACGGACGCCGGCTTTACGTGCACGCTCTATTTGACTTATTTCCTAGTTAGGAATGCTTGTGAAGTCACGGGCAATAGTTACTGAGCAATAAAATATTATCCCAACAATTTGTAGGTACTGAGATCCCCAAAAATATGGAGGCGATATTTTTGTAAGCGACGCGTCGTTTTGTCAGAATCCCCCCTCTGCTCCTTTGACAAGTTACAGGAAGTGACATCCAAAGTGGGGATTAAAAAAGTACACGCTCCCCTTATGACGGCATGTTTTGTTTATGGTAAAATATTCATAGTTCCTGTCTATCTTTAATTAAAAATAATCTAACTTATAACTAAAAAAGAGACAATTTTTCATGAGATTTATCTAAAACAAATGTATTGCGGTTTGGCCACTTTTAAGCAGTTATCCACAAGTAGCAAGCAGGTGTCATTCTTTACGTGATGAACAAGTGATAAACTCGTATTATTTAGATACTGTCCACCCTAATACCACTTTCTGCCCCGGTTTCAAACGTATACAATTTAGAAATATGATATAAAAATATACTAAAAAGTTAGCATATATCACACTCCGGCCCTATTATATAATTTAACCTTAAGTATATCATATTTCAAAAATTTCGATGTGTAAATCCGGGGCGAAAATTTATAGTCATTTAACGTTTCTTAGTAATAGTAAAGTGAAATACAAAGAAAGAAAGTAATTAAAGAAAAAAATTACTAGATGAACCGTGGTACTTCGCACCGTTAGTGGTGTCAATATGGTTGTCATAGTTCAACTGATCTCTCTAAATAAATTAGTCAAATTTTACAAGAAACTTATTTTTTGTTTATTTTTCGTCATTAGAGGGAAAAATCAAACATTAACTTTGATACAGGAGATATTTGAAAAACAGCTTTGAGAAATAATGTATAGGGATTATTTTATTTTCTATCACGCCGTAACGACTATACGTCTTTGAATAAAATTAAGTTATTTTAAGAAACTAATTTGAATATTTTTGTTTTCTATGCTATATTTTTTTATAATAAATCTTCTAAACGCACGACAAAGTGACGTCACCCTTTAGGTAAAAAAGCCATTCTGCCCCATTTCTCAAATCATTTATCTAACTGGTAGTACCACGGAGGAAGTGGTACTATCTATCTATCTATCTATCTATCATCACGCCTTTCATCCCAAGAGGGGTAGGCAGAGACAATCGAATGCCATTTGTTACGATCCTGATATATCTTTTTTGCTTCTTTTATATTCATCATACCTTTCATACATGCTCGGCGATTGTGTGTACTTTTAATATTTCCATCGATCAACATATTTTTTATATGTTCAATAAAAGTACATCTAGGTCGTCCTCTGCCAGCTTTTCCTTTCACTTCAGCCATATAAACCTTTTTAGTCAATCTTTCATCCTTTAATCTTTCAACGTGTCCAAACCAGCGTAAACTACTTTTCTTCATTTTAGTCACAATATCATCTTTTACACCGCATTCTTCTCTAATGTCATCGTTCCGGTTGCGGTCAATACGTTTTATATCACACATTCTACGTAAAGACCGCATTTCCACTGCATTTATATTACTTTCATGCTTCTTATTCCATACCCAAGTCTCGCTTCCATAACTAAGTGATGGAACTAAAACAGCATTATGTATGTTCATTTTACTTTTAGTTGTAAGTTGTTTATTTCTGCATACATTGTTTAGTCCACCAAATACCTTGCTTCCCGCTTTCACTCTCCTTTCAATTTCCTTGTCTATCTTTCCACTTCTTGTAAACATACTACAATACAAGTGGTACTACTTTTATTACAAACGAGTAGGACCACGGAACGTAAACTGGACTGCATGTAATGATTGAAAATCAAACATTAAAAAAACTATTATAATTTTACTGGTGACTGGTGCTTTATGGCTTCTGTAACAGATGACCAGCCCCAAGACACCTATCAGATGATAGACGACTCTTCCTCATTCAGCCAAACATATTTCTTGTCATAATCACTGTATATAGAAATTACTGTGTTTTGTCCAGAGGCTCAAAAACTACTGTACCTATTTTGGTATTGTTTACGGGATCAGATAGATTAATTCATGAGAAAAGTTTGTGTGTACAAAACATTACGCTAAGTCTTTTGGTAGTCGAGCAGTAACCAATAATGTCAATGTTCCTTATTCGGTGCAGCCCGGGTGGAATGCTAGTTATTATAATAAATAAATAATAAATAAAAAATCCTTTTTATTTCATACACAATAAAAAAAAATTACAAAAATAGTGTTTATAGCCGATAATCCCGCCGACCGCGATGTGACTTATTAGTCGTCAACTAATTACAACTATCACATCACGGACAGGATTAAACTGGATTCCCCATCACGTCATCTAAGAATGTCGTCTGCTCAACAAGCTCGTGGTCTACCCCGTCGTCCTTTTCACTCAGTCACCACTTGTGACTATCTCTTGTCTTGAAGTCTTGCCTACTTCCAGATCTTCAAACAGTCAGAGGTGCTCTCAAATGCTGTTATTAAAATAAAACTTAAATATTTACTTACGAAATAATAAGGATAAAATATTTTGTACAATTGTTGAAAAACAAAATAGAGTGCCCCGCCTACGCTTTCGTAGTACTACGGTACTACGCCGTAGCAGCTACGTAGGCGATTCGTAGAATTTCAAGATGTTTACAAAAAGCGCTACGAGAGTTATTATATTGATTTATGTAAAACGTACCTAATTTCCATTTCCTTATTCGTAACATCACGGCCTTTATAAGTTATGACGTAGCCAGGAGACACTCGAAGCTATGGACACATTTAGCTAATATTTGTATTTTTGCCTTTATTGAGAAAGCTATGGGGTTTATATATACTTTTTAATGCACGCCTGTATTTTTGGGGTAAACAGCTGTTGTACAAGCTGTTTACCCCAAGTACATTTTTAAAGAGTATTTTTTGCATATATTAAAATTCAACCCGGATTTAACTGGGTATGGGGAAGTGTGAAAAAAACTTTTTTAATTTACTGTTTTTAATAATTGTGTCAGGGCGGTTTTTGTTATATTATTAGTTGTTAATATGAAATGGTGCGTCGGTGGCCACTTGGTGGGCTACGGATCGATCCCGGCCTAAGGTTTTTTCTAATTAAAAACAATCCGAAGCCAAACTTCAGGCTTTTCCATCAAAATATACCTCAACAGAACTGGCCACTCGTTAGGTATAGCCTCACAAATACCATCGGCTAAAAGAGGGTACCCTTGCACTGATAACACAGTTCCGGGAAAAAAAGGCACAGGCAGTCATAGCGACCGTCGTCATAAATGAAAACTTAAAACTATGAAAAACAATGGTTTTTAATTATTATCTAGCGATTTTTTCACATATAAATATATCTGTGGCCGGACCCGAAATGCCCAACCCAGACATACGTGGAAGCCAGTATACGAATTCCTGCCTGGACATTCTCGACTTTGACTGGGTAATCCATGGTCTTGTGCCCAAAACATATCGCGTACACAGGTCGCTAATCTTTTTTTTTTCTTCAATATTTACGGTTGAAGGTGGGATAAAAAGCTTGTTGTATATAATTATTTTCACATAAGTGAATCATCTACGCGTCGCTTTTCTATTTTATTTATTTATTCACTAACTTCCGCGTTGAAATTTCGTCTTCCACGAATTAGTGAAAGAAATGAGTCCTCACTCGTCCGCATTAAGCTCAATATTAAAATTACTCAACCGATTTCTGTTTACTATTATTGTTTGTTGATATTTACCGTGTACTTATGTACAATTTTTTTTGAAATAAATATTTGAAAATACCTAAATTTGACTATCAAATTGGTAGCTTGTAAAATTTCATCAGCTCATTGATAAAGACTTTTCCGCTGGGCACCCTGGGGCCGCTAAAAGTAAGGATCAGGAAAATATAAAAAAAAAACAATTTATTGTTTTATAAATAAATAAAAGTACTCGACCAGTGCGATATTTCGCACCGTTAGTTCAAGTGATCTCCAACAGATGGCGTCTTTTACAAAATACAAGAATTAGTCTAAATTTAAAAGAAACTATTTGATTAGTTTGATTATTTTTCGTCATGAAAGGGAAAAATAATCTTCAAAATGATTTGATATCGACAAAAAAAACACATTTTCGAAACGGCTCAATGGATTTTAATTAACTTTTGACTGAGAATTTAGACTTGGTTTTTTTTCACGGGTCCCCATATGGCTCCCGGAATCGTAAACGCCGTAAGACGAAGTAAGTGAGGCTATGCGTAACGACTGGCCAATTCTAGATTTATTAGTCATATTATGATCCGTTTCATTTGATTTCGATATTATAAAGTAGATAATAAAGAATTGTATTTTCCAGATAGCATGAGATACCAAATAACCACAGGCAGAGCCAGGGCGGAATGCTCCTTAATTATACGAAAGAATAATAAATACAAAGCGGAAGTGATTAATAAACCCTATCACACACACACACGCATCACAGCGAGAGCGAAACAAAAAACCGGGAATAAAATTAATAATTACGGCCAAGCACCCGGCATAGTTCGGTAGAAAGAGATAATAATAAAAAAACCATCACATCCTACCTACATTGAGTCTTTCATCTCTTTCTTTCGCGAGCATTTTTAGTGAGATTCGATGCCGCAATCAGTAGGGGGGGGGGGAAGTTTTGTATTTCGGATGAGGGGGGGTGTAGAGCCTAAAAATTTGACCTCCCCCCCTCTTTGCCCCACGCAGTAAATTGAAGCATATAATTTTTATTACACTGCCGTGTGTAGGATCGATGAGATATCGCCTTAGATTATTGGTGGGGGCCAGGCTTATGAGTGTATTAAAATTGTTATAGGAAAGTTTGTTCGGGTTTTGTAGCGCAGGATCCCATGGTGCTTGGAGTCATCATAACTAGCATTATCTATCATCACACCTTTCGTCCCAAGAGGGATAGGCAGAGACAATCGAATGCCATTTGCTACGATCTTGACATACAACTTTCGCTTCTTATTCATCATACCTTTCATACATGCTCGGCGATTGTGTGTACTTTTAATATTCGATCAATAAATTTTTATATGTTCAATAAAAGTACACCTAGGTCGTCCTCTGTCATTTACTTTCACTTCAGCCATACACACCCCTCTTAGGATGTAAGGCGTTATTAAAAATAGATAGATATATTAAATATTAATATTTCTAATTCAATGTCAAAATTAAATATTGCCTATAGTTTTCTATTACATATTAAATTTTACCTTTTTATAATCCTAACTATACTTTCCGCCCACGGCTCCGCCCGTGGATATATACGAACAATATAAAATATATCCTATGTCACTCAGGGATATCATCGTAGCTTTCTATTAGTGAAAAATTTGTTAGAATCGGTTCAGTAGAACAAAAAATCAAATTAATATAAAGTATAGAAATGTGTTTGAAACGGATTGACGTGATTTTTTGCACATGACATCGGGGACAAGGTAACATTATTTTTATTCCTAAAATCCTTTGGGTTATAATTCCAATATCACATTTCAGAAATTTTCAAAATTACGCGTAGAAAGTCGCGAGAAACAGCTAGTGTTTCTAAAATTGAGAAATATGTAAGAGACGTCTGCAATAGGGTGTCCTCCCTAGTTAGGGATAGTTTGTTGGTTATTTGATAGGGCTGTTAGGCTACTTTGGGGTTGAATAGAGCAACCGATTTATATTGTGCATAGTTTTCTGCACCTGGCTTCGCCCGTGGATATTTTGAATGAAATAAAATATAGCCTATGGTACTCAGAGAATTTTCAGAATCGGATCTTTAGTTTTAGAGAATGCTCCCTTTATCCAAACTTACAAAACTATATATTTTTTGTCTTCTGGGTTGCTTTACGACTCCCGGTACCTTGTTATCGGCACCAAACTACCGGTAATCTAAGTTTCTTTTAAAGTTTCTGAAAAACCAGTAACCAATTTTCATAAAAATCCGGAAGAAGTGTCGAATAAAAATTATTATATCCTTAACAAAATTAATCGTCAAAATCGGTACATACATGTTTCATCGAGATATTAAGAAAAATTTACTTTTCTGAAGAAATAAAGAACAAATTTCTATGAGAATGGAACCAATCCGGAAAAAATATCTGTCGATTAAAGAAATCATTAAAATCGGTTCACAACTGGCAGAGTAATCGATGCTCATACATACATAAAAAACCTTCTTCTTTCTTTTTTGGAAGTCGGTTAAAAAGAAATCATCAAAATGTACATACTAGCACTTGCTGGCGACTTTAAATTCTATCCATATAAATAATTGAATTGTCTATGATTTGAAAATGTTTAACCATACATACCTATCTGGATTTGGATTTTTTTTACTATACTAAATAGCTAAACTTTCAGATATCTTAGTGGGCTAAAATCTGCTCTTTTTTTGTAATTTGAAGGGCACATAAAGTCGGCATTCGCCCTACAAATAACAGATACTTACGCTTGTTAAAGAAGTAACACATCTATGCCCAATAAGTGAAACCATCTGATTAATATTGACTACAGGAAAAAAGTTGACACTGCTACTGTTATATAAGTTATAAATACTCGAAAATATATTCAAACAATACTTTTAAATGTTCAAAATAAACTAACATTGGAAAGTTTGTTGCTTTTATATGACAAATATGAGTTATTAGGGGAACAATGACGTAGCCAGACATACAGACACCGGGGAAGAACAAAGGACAGCGCTTTAACTCGTTTCCCTCTTTATACTTTTTAACTTTCACAAACGCAGCTAAATAACCGGAATTTTGTTGACAGATTATAGCGATAGGAGTTGCCATCTGGTTGTTTAATTAAATATTACTAGCATTTGTGAGCAAATGTATTCACATGTACCATCAGGAATACAAATACCTGCCTTACAACTGTTAATACAAGTACGACAATGAAATATAGAAATTAAACCTAAAATAGGATTTTTACACACGAAAATATAAAAAATATCTTAAAATTAAATCTAAACATAAAAAATAACTAAATAAACCAGGTCCGCGTACAATAGTGGCAAGAATACTGGCTGCATTTACCCGCTGAATTGCGATGCTGATACATTAGAAATAAAAGTTTATACTTAGATATTTAAAATGTTTACAAAAATTAACTACAAATCAACTGTTTTTAGAAATCAAACAATCCTATTTTAGGTTTCAATTCCATTTCAAAAATCCTAACTCTACCCCAGCTCTACCCTAACGAATATGCCAACCTGGTATTCGATACTTACTTACATCGCTTGAAAGGTTTTTCAGTGATGACGCAAATTATAGAATACATTTAGAAATTGTCGCATATATAAAGGTACACTTATTTCTACTTGATTAAATTTTCTAAAATTTTCCATCGGCCCCTGTTAACCGGGTTCAATATAATATATGAATTTTACGTCACATGTACATTAAGAGCTAAAATAGAAGCGAACGAGGCCTCGCAACCCTAAATTATTTCGACATATGCAAATTTGCGAGTACCTACAGATTCTCGACATAGATTATTATTTATATTACAGAATAGACTATCCATTGTACTATTTCTAGAGTTTTCATTACATCTCACAATCTAATAAAACAAAGACAGATAAACTACTTTATTTGATTTTTTATAGACAACACGATATTTTTATATTCTAAAAGTGTGTTTTGTATTTTTACTATAATTTCTCTAAAAAATATTAGTTTCTACATTTTGCGCCTTACAATGATTTCCTTAGCTAGATTTAATATGAGACATGGTTAATTATTACATAAACTATTAAGTACTAACTTTCATCCCCTATATACCTCCTTAGGTCCTTAGGAGGGTGGATTAAAAAGAAAAGTAGCCTAATTGAACCAAATGCTACTTTTTAGGGTTCCGTACCCGAAGGGTAAAAAAACGGAAACCCTATTACTAAGGCTCCGCTGTCCGTCCGTCCGTCCGTCCTTC
The DNA here is from genome assembly GCA_963924495.1 of Nemapogon koenigi. NCBI lineage: Eukaryota > Metazoa > Arthropoda > Insecta > Lepidoptera > Tineidae > Nemapogon > Nemapogon koenigi. Next base: position 1,098,527 of record OZ004642.1, read on the forward strand.
CGTCCGTCTGTCTGTCACCAGGCTGTATCTCATGAACCGTGATAGTTGACAGTTGAAATTTTCACAGATGATGTATTTCTGTTGCCGCTATAACAACAAATACTAAAAAATAAAATAAAATAAATATTTAAAAGGGCTCCCATACAAAAAACGTGATTTTTTGCTCGTTTTTGCTCGATATTGATAACGGCAACAGGTAGACGCTTGAAATATTCACAGAATATTTAGTTATTTTATTCACTTTAAAAATAAATAATTAAATTAAAATAAAACAAGTATTTAAGGTGGGCTCCCAAACGTGTTTTTTTGCCGTTTTTATAGATAATGCGATGATTTAAAATTATCTAAGAGCGCAATGAATACCCTAATCTTTGCATTTTGATATTGTAGACCCTACAATGTAGAGTAATGAATGCAAATAATTCAAACGAAAAATACTGGATTAAAACGTGCTTGGTGATAGCTCGGTTCAAACATCGTATCGAGCTCGTAAAGCTAGAGTCAATCTGCTTAATCGTCTTCAGGTCAACTAAATATCTATGCCACATCTGCACATAGCTCCTCTATGCCGCACACCTAGCGACAGGCTCTCCCAAAAAACGGAACGGCGCAGTTGTAAAATTGTCTAACTACCCTCTCCCCGCGCCGCGGCTCATTACGAGCACGCGCGGATGTGAGGGTCCCACAAGAGCTAATATCCTGCGATCATTCCTAAGATTTATACTTTTGAAGAAATTGTTCTGTTTGTACGCGACAGAAAATTATACTATTATATATAGATGGGCATTATTTTGTGCGTTTTTATTGAGGTCCCGTTTCATAATTTATATCTATAATCCTAACTAATATTATAAATCCGGAAGTTTATTTGTTTGTGAGATATAAACTCGAAAATTACTGGAATATGTGATGGACTTAAAAAAAGTTAGTATGCCGCGATATGCCAATACTTATAGTAACTAAAACCAAAGAGCAGCAGGTTTTTTGCATTTTTTTATGAGCGTGTAGACTGTAGATAAAGTGCGCAATTTAATATCAAATGACTACTAGATTTTTGATTGACATATTTTATCGGAATAAAAAGTACACTATGTCATTCTCCGGCCATTTAATCTAACACGTTCCGTTGATCTATTTCGACTAACACTATTCTAGCTTTCCACCCCGGTCATCGCCCGTGGGGTTCGACCCAGTCCATGTACTAACGGATTTTATATAATCAAAAACTTATAGTACATAATCCGACAAACCACACTTAGAGGCTTTTCATCTGAATATAGGTACCTCAACAGAACTTGGCACTTGTTTAGCTTCACAAACACCAACGTTAAAAAGAGGGAGACTTGGTCTTCCGCTGGGTACCCTGGAACCAATAACACGGTTATGGGAGCCGTAAGGCAACCAGTGAAGAAAAAAAAAGTAAGATTGTTCATCAGCTATATGTATTACATATAATAGTGACTTTACTACATTGATTTTATGCTAATGTCGATCATATTATTAAAATTAGTAAAATGTGTGAATTTTGCAAGTGTAATTTAAATTTAATTGTTCGGTTTAAGAATCTAACAAACACCGCACTGAGACTTTAAATCAATATCTCCCTACAATAACAGAAAAAACAAAATCCTCTCATCACACGATACGTCGTCAGATTTTTAGCTACACACTCGCCGATTACACACGCGGATCGCGATACGCGTCGGTTGCCCGTGTTCATCTCTTTCTAGTTTTGAAAAAGCCCGCTCTTTTCACCTCCCCTCTCTTCCACCTTCTAATGGGGGGGGGGTGTCACCTCCCCCCGCTTCCCCCCGCTTCAGGAAAACACACCCTTTTCCTAATTCCTTACATATTTAAATTCCACTTTCGACATTCTCATTGGTGACTTCATATGATCATGCGTTGTTTTGGAATCACAGCTTCGATAGGCATGTTACATGAAATGCGTACACTCCTTCCTGAAAATATAACACTAGTTGCGACTCTGGCTTTGCATAAGTAAACAGAAATGTTTATCAAAGATTTCAATAAGAATTTTCCTGAAGAAATATTTTATAATTTACATGTTTTCTGATATAAAAATTAACCTACATATTATGTCGCTGTGCAAAAAATGAATGCCATTCCGTTGCTCAGTTTTGACAATAATAAACGACAAATACACTTTCTCGTACCAACTTTGCTCGTCAATTTTTTGTAAATCTGGCATAAGAATTTATTTCGAAGGATTTCCAGGATATAAAGTAGCCTACATTCTTTTTTTTTCTTTCTTCACGGGTTACCTTATAGCTTCCGAAACCGTGTTACAGTTCCAGGGTACCGCGAGCGGAAGACCAAGTCTCCCTCGTTTGCCCGATGGTATTTGTGAGGCTATACCTAACGAGTGGCTAGTTCTGTTGAGATATATTTAGATGGAAAAGCCTCTAAGTGTGGTTTGTCGGATTATGTACATAATTTTTTAATTAAAAAACCCATTGGTACATGGCCGGAATCTGGGATCGAACCCGTGGTCTGCCTAGTTAACTGCGTCTTAACCACTCGGCCACCGTTTTTGTTTAATCCGTTGCTTAGTTTTGATGTAAAACTTTTCGTTTCAGATTTTCATTTTGAAATCCATTGAACTGCCCCAACTCATACATACACAATGCATACATTTTTTTTAAGTATACAAGGGAGCAACCATTCTTTTTTTTTTCATGGGTCCCAGGGTACCCAGCGGAGGACCAAGTCTCCCTCTTTAAGCCGATGTTATTTGTGAGGCTATATCTAACGAGTTCTGATAAGGTATATGTGGTTTCTCAGGACATAAGGTTTAAATTATAAAAAATCCATACTTCTTAACCACACGGCCACCGACGCACTCTTTTTTTTCTTTCTTCACGGGTCGCTTACAGCTCCCGAAACCGTGTTACGGTTCCAGGGTACCCAGCGGAAGACCAAGTCTCCCTCGTTTAGCCGATGGTATTTGTGAGGCTATACCTGACGAGTCGCTTGTTCTGTTTAGATATATTTAGATGATAAAGCCTCTAAGCGTGGTTTGTCGGATTCTGTACTTACATACCTAAGTTTTTAGTTAAAAAACCCATTGGTACATGGCCGGGATCCGGGATCAAACCCAGGGGTCTGCTAGTTAATACCAGACGTCTTAACCACTCGGCCACCATTTATTCTATTGAGCTCATTGTTTAAATATCTTCATCTTAGTTTTCGTTCGCAAGTGCACTTTAAACCGAGTTGTTTAAGTAATTGTAAAATTTAACTTAAACTTCTCATATTTCATGACGATTTCTATATGAATAATAAAAGATGTTTATATTTAAAAGACAATCCATTGATATTCTCAAATAATGTGAAAAATGGACACCGTGTCGAATTCATTAAATAATTTAGTCTCACAGTAGGGTATGTTGCACTAGTATTAATAATTCTTGATATACGAGATCTTTAGCGGAAGTTATTTCTGAAAATATTAGTGATTTTAGGGTTTCGTACCTAAATGATGACAACGGAAACCATATTACTAAGGCTCCGTCTGTCACAGAGCTGTATCTTTTGAACCGTAATAGGTAGACACTTGAAATTATCACAGAGTTTGTACTATGGCCGCTATTATATTGTAACGAGTAGGTACTTAAATCGCACAAATAAATACCTAAACACATCAAGGTCGATAGACGTCTCTAGAAACATCCAGAGAGAATCAAGTACAAACGAAAATGGACCGTATGTGCCTAGCCATAGGTACCAAAATCGGGCGCGGTCTGTGTGTAGGTATTTGGCACCGAGCCGCATCGAGACGCGTCTACAATTCTGTACAACAATCTCGGCGTTTCTCGAATGTTCGGAGGGCAATATAAACAGAGGATCGTCGCCGGGAGAACACAGTGCGAATCAGAGCGACAAAAGCGAAACAGTGAAGTGGAATTTAGTGCGACTAAGTGTTATTTTAGTGTTGTCAATTATTTAACTGTATTTTTGTGGTGTTGAAGTAAAGTTTGTCTATTTAATCGGTATTTTAAATCTCTTCGAACCCTAGCTCGTAACAAATTGGTGTCAGGAGTGTGGGATTAAAAAATGCCGATTACACCACGTGACTCGTCGTCATCACGGCGACCCAAAACACGACAAACACCTGTATTGGGCTACCCGGACCAAGTCGGCGAGTTTGTGGTGGACACAGACGCAAGCAACATCGCCATTGGAGGTGTGCTGTCACAACGGAAGGGGGACAAGGAAGTTGTGATAGCGTATTTCAGCAAGGCTCTGTCGAAACCAGAAAGGAACTACTGTGTAACCAGACGCGAACTTCTGGCCGTAGTGAAGACAGTACGACACTTCAACAAGTATCTCATCGGAAGGAAGTTCAAGCTACGGACAGACCATGCGGCGTTGAAATGGTTACTTCAATTCAAGGATCCTGAAGGACAAGTCGCTCGGTGGATCGAGCAGTTACAAGAATTCGATTTCACGATCGAACATCGACGAGGACGGACGCATGGCAACGCTGACGCACTGTCACGCAGGCCGTGCCCTGAAGATTGTAAACACTGCTCGAGGCGTGAAATCGGTGATTCTGTCATCAAAGTCATTACGACTAACAACCTTAGTGACGAATGGGCGAACGAGACGACGAGAGACGAGCAACTCAAAGATAACAACTTGGCGCCGATAATGGAATGGAAGACGCAGAATGTTCCAAGGCCCGGCTGGAATGTTGTATCAGCCATGAGTTCCACCACGAAAAGCTACTGGGCTCAGTGGGAAAGTCTAGTGCTGCACAACGGGTTGCTGTACCGCAAGTGGGAGTCGCCCAGTGGACAGGAGACATTGATGCAGCTGGTCGTGCCTAGGTCAAAGGTGCGCGCAGTGCTTGAGTCCGTGCACGATGGATCCTCGGGAGGACATCTGGGCATGAATCGAACCCTGGCGAAAATCAGGAAACGATTTTATTGGGTTCATTGCCGGCAAGATGTCGAGGATTGGTGTCGCAAGTGCACAGTATGTGCGGCCGTGAAAGGACCTACGACACGTACGAGGGGACGTATGCAGCTGTACAATGTTGGCGCTCCATGGGAACGAATTGCGGTGGACGTTGCTGGACCGTTCCCGGCCACTGAAGACGGGAACAAGTACTTCATGGTCGTGATGGACTACTTCACGAAGTGGCCGGAGGTCTTCGCAATTCCCAACCAGGAAGCGACAACAGCGGCGACTAAGTTGGTCAACGAAGTATTCTGCAGGTTCGGGCTACCAATGGAGATACATTCTGATCAAGGGCGTAACTTTGAGTCGCAGTTGTTCCAGGAAGTATGCCGTCTCCTGGGAATAAATAAAACGAGGACTACGGCGTATCATCCACAGTCCGACGGAATGGTTGAAAGGTTCAACCGCACTTTGGAGACTCATTTGGCGAAACTGGTTGAGGATCACCAGAGGGACTGGGACCGATATATTCCCTTGTTCTTGCTCTCATATCGATCCGCAGAGCATGAAAGCATAAAGGTGACTCCTGCTTATGCCAACTTTGGGAGAGAACTCCGACTACCAGTTGATCTCCTGACCGGCGGACCTCCGGATGCGCCGCAACCTGTAAGTGACTACGTATCGAACCTGAAAAACAAGATGTGCGACATACATGACCAGATTCGTCAGAGCAGTCTTGTGGCCAGTACAAAGATGAAGACCAGGTACGATAGAAACTTCAATAGTAACGGTTTTGACGAGGGATCGTTGGTGTGGCTGCACAACCCGAAACGCCGAAAAGGCAAATCTCCCAAGCTGCAGAACCGCTGGGAAGGCCCGTATAAGGTCATCACGAGGATCAATGACGTGACCTATCGGATCCAACGATGCCCGCGTGGACAGTTAAAGGTTGTCCATATTGATCGACTGGCTCCTTACAAAGGCTCGAATATTGCTCGGGACGAGCAAGTCTAAGCGGGGGGCAGTGTAACGAGTAGGTACTTAAATCGCACAAATAAATACCTAAACACATCAAGGTCGATAGACGTCTCTAGAAACATCCAGAGAGAATCAAGTACAAACGAAAATGGACCGTATGTGCCTAGCCATAGGTACCAAAATCGGGCGCGGTCTGTGTGTAGGTATTTGGCACCGAGCCGCATCGAGACGCGTCTACAATTCTGTACAACAATCTCGGCGTTTCTCGAATGTTCGGAGGGCAATATAAACAGAGGATCGTCGCCGGGAGAACACAGTGCGAATCAGAGCGACAAAAGCGAAACAGTGAAGTGGAATTTAGTGCGACTAAGTGTTATTTTAGTGTTGTCAATTATTTAACTGTATTTTTGTGGTGTTGAAGTAAAGTTTGTCTATTTAATCGGTATTTTAAATCTCTTCGAACCCTAGCTCGTAACAATATCTTCTATCTATATATATAAAAATCAATTAACATTTCTTTGTCTCGCTAAAACTCGAGAACGGCTGAACCGATTTGGCTAATTCTTTTTTGTTTTGTTCGTTACAACACAGGGGTGGTTTAAAAGAAAAAAAAAGTTGGAAAAACCCTAAAGTTCAGCTGAAAAATCAAAAAATAATAAATAGGTAATTTTGTATGGGAATCGCAGGAGTAGAATTGTAGGAGTAGAGGTAGGGGTAGTGGTAGTGGTAGTGGTAGTGGTAGTGGTAGGGGTAGGGGTAGGGGTAGGGGTAGGGGTAGGGGTAGGGGTAGGGGTAGGGGCAGGGGCAGGGGTAGGGGTAGGGGTAGGGGTAGGGGTAGGGGTAGGGGTAGGGTAGGGGTAGGGGTAGTGCAGGCAAGCCAACGTTTGGGCAGGACAACGTCTGCCGGGTCCGCTAGTCAAATAATAAAAATAAAATAAAGTTGAAAATTAAAGTCTAATACAAACGTCTAACTAATATAACTACAATGCATACTCCTGCCAAGTGTGCGTATATAGCTCCTGCGCCACACAGGGGCGTCAAACTTGGTCTGACCTTATATACTATTGAGCCCGAGTCCGACTCGCACTTGGCCGTTTTTTTAATAAATTGGAAATATGGGACACTTAGACTTTGACAAGTGTCGCTGCAATTTATGAAACCAATACAGTTGTTTCTTCTCAAATCCTTGGTAAAGCAGAGATAGTGAGAACTGTACCTTATTAAATAAACTCGCTATTATTTTCAGAGTAAGTTTGTTCGGATTTATGTGCCCTCAGAAGCACAAGAAGTAGATGTACATAAAAATGTCATGTACTAAATTTTGAGGAAAACTGTTCAAAATTAACTACCTAATAATTTTTACTTTTTGTTCACAGATCAATTTGGATATCAAACACAAAACATAAGGTAAGTAAATAGATTAATAATAAGTAGATTATTTTTTTAAATTACATAGTGCATTTCTTTCGGATACATTCACACCTTTTTGTCCACTTCCATATCCACAGTCGAAAATATTGTGTACATATCTATGTTTCATTGTAAGTAAATTTCTTAGGCTGGTTTGGTGATTTAAGTACCTTAGTATTTTTTGTGTAAGCGGTAGATTTGAAAATGTAATATAAGAGACATTTTGGCGGAATTTTGAAATTGTACATTAGGTTATTTAAGAGATTAAATAAATAAAAAAAATTAAAAAAATATAAATATGTATCGATTTTTTTTTTAAACTTTAGGTTATATACACAGCGTAGTTCATATTATAGAGAGATTTGAAAATACTAGAGGTAGATAATTTGGTTGATAATAATTAAACAAAGGAATCACATATAATAGTCGAATTAAGAGAATCTTCAGAAATCGCCTAATTATTATTTCAGCCCCGACTTCGCCTGTGGATATTTTTTTAATGTGACATAAAATTTATCCCGAACGATTTTCGGGATAAAAGGTAGCCTCTGTCACTTTCAGGCCCTACAACTATATCCGCGTTTAAAACCGTTTCTTCCGTGGACAATTTAGCAAAGAGACGAAAAATTTGACCCCGAAGAATTTCCGAGATAAAAAGATATTATTATATTATATTTCAGATACAAATATTTAATTAGAACCTTCGATGAAATATGTAATTAGTAACGTTCTGCTTAGCGGATGCATATTTTATGAATGTTTATATTGAACTATTTGAGAGTATCACATTTTGTTTTGTTTATTGTTATATCAACAAGTGATTTAACATCCCTTTTGGTATACAAGCTATATGACAGGCTTTGTTCACATATCTATAACTAAAACCAGTTATTTTTTCAATTAATTATTATTTCTAATTTTATGTCACATTGAAAAAAGATCCAAAGGTGAAACCGGGGCGAAAAGCTAATAGATATATTTATGTCTTTAAAGGAAGAAAATTTTACCCGACTTAAAAAAAGACGAAGTGTAAAAGTGTATCTTACGAGATTTTTGTTTTGTTCGGTAGTTTTTGAGAAATTAAAAAAAAACTGATTCCGATGATTATTTATTGTAATATGGTCCACTGAAAGCAAGAAATAATTAAATATTTCGTCTTCGAATTTGAAGACGGTTGGTGCCACTGTGCAGACCAAGTCTCTGTCTTTTAGCTGATGGTATTTGTGAGGCTTTACCTAACGAGTGGCCAGTTCTGTTGAGGTATATTTAGATGGAAAAGCCTCTAAGTGTGGTTTGTCCAAAAATGTCCACGATCAAAACTATGCGAAAACCCAGTCAGTATTTAAATTGATGTTGAAAACATTACGCACACAATGACGTATGTAAAATCGCAAACACCCTTTTTTGACATAGAGATCGTATTAAAAATAAAATAGCATTATTGAAGTAGGGGATGAACCCACCCCCGGGGTGGTAATGTGGTACAAATAATAAATTCATTTCGTCGTAGTTTTTCCAATAATTTCCCTATTGGTTGAAAAATGTCGCTACTTTTCACTTTTTCATGGGATGAGGGAAACTGCACACACGAGCACGCATAATGCATACAATTTAAATTGGATTTGCTGTGATGGTTCAGTCTATAGCGCTTATATGCCCCTCTGATATGCCTCTATTTTTTTAATTAATTTGGTTTTTCAAAGGTTCGTTTGTCGTTTCGTACTGGGTTTTGCCTGTATTTTAGCCCCTATTTATTGTGTGTGGAGTAAAAGATGATGTTGTGACTAAAATGAAGAAAAGTAGTTTACGCTGGTTTGGACACTATAAAAGAATGAAGGATGAAAGATTGACTAAAAAGGTTTATATGGCTGAAGTGAAAAGAAATGCTGACAGAGGACGATCTAGGTGTACTTTTATTGAAAATATAAAAAAATGTATTGATCGATAGAAATATTAAAAGTACACACAATCGCCGAGCATGTATGAAAGGTATGATGAATATAAAAGAAGCGAAAGAGGTATGTCAGGATCGTAACAAATAGCATTCAATTGTCTCTGCCTACCCTTCTTGAAATGAAAGGCGTGAGGATAGATAGATAGATAGATTTATTGTTTTTAAACTACTTATTTGATAAAAGTAACTTTTTAAAAGTGTACCGACTTCAAGAATTGTTCACTGGAAAGCCAGAAATAATTTAATATTAGACTAAGATTCTAAAGAATTGTTTTCGAAGCTTTGGAATCTTGAGCTTTCTTGCTGAAACTGCATTGCTACTATTATTATGAATGTTAAAGGTTTTGTTTCCTTTTCTGTTAATAAATATCTCACTCCCCTTAGCCAATTTAATCTTGATAAATAAATAACTATCTCTTTTAGTTTATATTATAAAAAAGTGTTCCGAGTGGTTAAGACTCGTATCCCGGCCATGTACCAATGGCTTTTTAATTAAATATAATTAAATTAAATAATCCGACAAACCACACTTAAAGGCTTTTCCATCTAATACAACAGAACTGGCCATTCGTTAGGTATAGCCTCACAAATACCATTGTCTAAACGAGGGAGACTTGGTCTTCCGCTGGGTACCTTGGGACCCGAAAACGGTTTCGGGAGCTGTATGGCAATCCGTGTAGATAGAAAAAATAATAATTTATAGCTGTTCCTAAGCGAATCACTTGCTAGACCGATTTGCCAAATTTTTATTTAAAAAAATCGTAATAGTCTGAATAACGTTTTTAAGGAAAGAAAATTTGGAAAAGTTTCCCGGAAAACTGGAATATACGGGAAAAACTGAATGTTTTTTCTATGTGGATTTTTGTATGAACTCAGGGCGGAAAGCTAATTTTTAATAAAAAAACTTATCTACATGTAAACATTGTTACGGCGAAGTTAACGGCATGTATCTACCCCCACGATAAACAGGCGTGAAGATTTGTACTATAGTCAATTGTGTTGTATTCTTACTACAGATTCAAGTCTCTAATGGCTTGCGTTATAAAAATTTGGCACACGTTTTGCAATTTATCATAGTTATTGCATTTCTTTTGGACTGGACGCTTAGGATTATGTATACCTACTTGAAATCTAGCTTTAATACACAGAACCAAATCTGTTAAGCCGTTTTTTGCCTAGTGGATATATGGTTGTGAAATCAAACCACAAGATCATACTGAAGATGTCACCTTATTCGCACGGGTGCAATATGAGTTTGCAACTATATTATTACCTACATAAATAAACTTATTACTACTTATATAATATTAGAGATAGATAATATATGCTACCGCGGACTTTTCTGTTGATTGTTTTATTCTACATAATTCTTTCCTACGACATTTTGTTATTTAACTGACGGATTAAATAGATATCTAGGTAGGATACGACAATTTAAGGATTATGCAGAATAAGTAAGAGAGGATCTTGCAGCACTCATTTACCTATTAGCTCTTAGAAAGTATGCGAAGTCCGGGTCTTTGGCTTGTCTATTGATAAACAAATTTCAATATTTAACTGTCGATTGCGAGCGATTTTATAAAATATTCAAATTGTTATTCGTTTGAAAATACGCAATGTCAACAAAAATAGAGTGTTACTTTTAAAAAACCGATTCGAAAACAGTTTTTTCTATTACAATGCAACGAAACCAAAAGTGATACGAATAAAACCTGTTCAACAAAAAAATATATCATACATTTTTAATAAAAGCTCACAATTCGCGTGAGCAACCAATTTCTGCGTTTCGTATTTATTAAAGCAAATTTTTACTATTTGATTTACAAAACACGATAGGTCCATCACGATATCTAAGTCTTTTTTAGGTAACAAAACAATAACTGTATTTACAATTCCGTGCCCCGCTATCATTGCAAGCCTCACAAATCATACCACGTAAAGCACTCGATGCTCGGTTATGCCAACTAATAAAGGTTCTACTAAGCATGCAACTAAGTTCCATAGCTTCCGGGCAAATAAAACATAAAAATATATCCTATTTTCATAGGGGGGATGGGGTGGTATGTCCCCCTAGCCATTCCTCGTCGCCTCCATGCGCAAAAACCCAAAAACATCGCGAAACGAAAATGAGTGTAGAGGGGGAAGCATCTGTGTAGACTGTGTTAGTAATTCATTTTTAACATTGCGCTTGTGTGTGTTTTAAAGTACAATCGAGTACAGAGTGCTTTCATCAATTATTATTAGTATTATATTTTTTTAGAACTTCACGGAACTTTACGGCTCCTGGAATTGTGATAACTGATTGTTATTTATTATTATTATGGTTGCCTGCCCAAGGGAGACAGGTCATCATTCAGATGACGGTTTTTTTAGTAAAATTCTATCAAAGTATACAATGTGTTAATTCAATTAATTAAAATCTTTTCATTAAATTTTTACACTTTTTAGATTCTGACTGTATTTTTTTTTTTTTGTATAAATATCGATTACTCCGCGAGTTGTGAACCGATTTTGATGATTTATTTTTTATTCGACATATTTTTTTTCATGTAGGTTGGTTCACTGGTATTCAGTAATTTTGAAAAAAAGTTATTTTACGTCATTTTTTTTAATATCTCCATGAAATATGAACGGATTTTGAAGATTTATTTTTATGGTTATAATAATTTCTCGACATTATATCACAGAAATATGAAGTTTATTAGAAATGCAGTAATTTGCTTCTGTTTACGGCTGATAATTATATATCAGAGAAAAGCCTTAGCAACGGTTGATGATGACGCGAACTTAATTTTCGTATCAGACGGTGGTCTAGTGGTTAAGGTTAGGGGGTGCAGCGCAAGACGCACATGGTTCAGATCCCACCCACCCCGGTTTTTTCATCATTTTATTTTATTTTGTGATAATATTTGTCTCTCAGAGCAGCAAAATCACTTAAACGGGTAAAAAGTGTACAGACTTCAAAAATTGTGCACTGCCAAGTAAGGAATAATAATTATTAATATTTCGTCGTAGAATTTGAAGCCGGTTGATGCTTTTTTTTTTAAAAGGTTTTTTTAAATCCACATGTGGTTTTCATTGTGACTATAGACATTAAATTAATATATTAAAATAATTGTACTAGTTTTTCACCCGTGGAAAGTTTTAAATTATGTGACAAAATAAATTATAATATGAGTTAGAAAAGTTAGCATCTGTATTCTTGCAAATGAAACATTTCAATTTGTATTTGAATAAAATAATTGTTTCGGACGTAGGTCCAGGCTGAACGGTCAAAGGTCCCCAGCGAGACCCATAGAATAACATCCGCGACTTATGAGCCCGGTTAATAGTTTATTGACAGATCGCGTCAGGGCTTATCAGTTCACGTAGCCATAGTAGAAACTCAAAATTCTTGTTTGTAATTTAACGATTGTTCGATATTTGCCGTGTGTTTGACATAAATAACATGGCTGACAGAAATTCCCCTTAATAATTAATTATAAAAAGTAACACTTCTGTGTTTGATTGTACCATCCGCGAGCTCGCATTGTGCGCCTACACACACCGTCGCGTACTAGCGTGAATATAAAACGTAATTTTGTATTAGATTTAATTTGTGTCTCAACCTCCCCCCCTCCACCCCTAACTGTGTGTGTGAGTAGCGCCAGGAACCGATTCCTCTCTACGCACAAATTGATTACGTTCGTCAAAAGAAGAGAAAATTTGCATACACGTGGAGGCTTTCCTGCCATACAGACCGACATAAAATAGTACAAAATATTTTAAATATTTTTTTAAAAATATTCTACTACTTTAAAAAAAAGTTGTGTTTAGAAGTGCACCTGTAATTTGTAAAGACGTCATTCATTAGATAAGTGCATCGCGACTGTTCTCGTTGGCGGTCGAACAGCGAATGAACCCGATTTAAAAACTATAGGAAGCGAAGGGGCGCGGAGGGGGTAATGCCACCCCCGCGTAATGATTTTTTGGCGATGAATTTATATTCGCGCGCGAGCGGTGCCACTTTTTCAACCCCCCCGGGGGGTGTTCCTCTCATTAACGCAACCCAGATATGCAATTCTGATCTTTGACGAAGAGGCTGCTGTGGAAGCGGCCGTGTCGCGAGCTACTCCCGCGGAGTCATGTGTAGCCCATTACACGGCACTGACTCATGTTAATTTTGCACATAGGCCGGACGCGGCCGGACGTTCCCGGATTTAAAAAAATAAATAAATAAATTCAAATTTGGAACAATAAATAAAAAAAAAAGTTTTTAAAACTATTTTCGTGAAAAGTTTTGCAGTCCGAAAGTTTTGGGAAAGTTTGAGCACGTGTGGCGCGCCGCGTGACCGCTAGCCACCTGATTGATACGCGTTATATTATTTTTAGTATTTTGTCAACAAACTAGTTATTGTGTTTATTTATTGTTTAACCGGACATTAGCAGCCTGTTGGAGTTTTGTTTCATTTTGTTATAGTTATTTATTATTTAACAAGTGACTGGGACGTGACTTCTGACAGGTGAGTGTTGCGGAAATTCATTTAATTCCTATTTTAATTAATTAATTAACATTAATTATTATTTTATTCTAATTAAATTTTATTAATTAAAATGAAAAAAAATATTACACTAATAAATTTTATAAAATATCCATGGGATTTTTGTAAGAACCGATTCGAAAAATAAATTAGGAATATAACAAAAGAGTGAATAATAAAATTAAAACCAGTAACCCATAGGGTCAATATATAGAAATTGTGAGATTTGATGGTCATCCCTTTTTGCATACAAAGTTGACCGTTAATTGTGATGCAAATTAATAAGAATCAAAAACACGATTGGCGGGAGATATCTCGCAGAATTCTATGTTAGAAGGGATCTTCCAAAGTGCATTATCTATGCAGCTAAACAGGTTTAAAATTGCAATTTCATATTGACAAAATTATATGACTGGGAATTTCTGGGAACTAACTTTTTGCCTTTAAAAAATACAATTACCATATAAAATGTGTTCAGATTAATTATAAATTTAATATTTTTCTAATGAAAAAAAATTTAGTCATTATCTAAATATATAATACTAGATTATATATGTTTATTAAAAAAATATATGTAAGTAATAATTTATACTACTTTATTTATTTGTAATAATTTATACTACTTACATATATTTTTTTAATTAACTAAATATTAATATAAATATCATATTATATATGTAAATAATAAATTTAAACAGTACTGTAAACAAATGTATTAATTTAAGTAATATAAATTAAAACCAAACTGTTTCCAAAATGTATTGAATTATCGATAATTAAGGGTTAAATACAGATTATAACTGTTTTTTTTAAATTGTATCTGTCTATTTGACCAAATGTTTAATTTTGTCTAGAATAAGCTCTGAATGTCTGAACTAATATTCATTCATTATTTCATCTGTATATTCTAAATGGTTCTTAAAATAATTAAAAAAGAATAAGAGGGCAACATTTAGTTTTATATATAATTAGCTTTACGCTCCCGGCTTCACCCGTGGATATTAAAAAATAACCTATAGCTTCCTATTAGCAAAAGAATTTTCAAAGTAGTTTTAGAGATTAGCCCCTACCCTGTAATACAATAGATCGCCTGAATACGCCTGAAAATGTATTTCTCCTACTGATGGATTCTCCGAATCAAAAAACCACGAAAACTCGAGTATTTTCTTATATTTAGTAATGGATAATTTCAGAAACAACCTATATGTATGTATTCGACTAATGTTTACAGTGAAAATCTTACAAACTTTCATACTTCACATCTTTATAATATTAGTATATATTGGAAACCAATTGGAGCCATAGTAAATAGCACTTTAAAATAGTTTTTTTTTAATCTAATTACAAATGCACAAACAATTTATTTCCACACACAAAACAGGTCAAATGATAAAAGATGTTAGCAAGCGAGGGGTAGCAACTAGCAAGTAGGCGAGGGGTAGCAACTAGCAAGTCTTGCACAGATTTCAGCTCGAGTATCGACTCTTGCGCAGCTCAGTTGCACTGGCGTCCTCGAGTCTACCGACTTCGCATTGTTGTACTATTTATCATTGAATCTTTTAATTGCTGACGAGTTTCAAAGGGATATTTTATGAAAGCTGGTTATTCAATGCGTTACTAAACTAACTATATATTTTTATTAGATATACTATTTTGAAGAGACGGTGTGAGTTTTTTTGTAAGAAGAAACGTGAAAGCTTTTAAAGGTTACCTTATGGGTCCCGGTATCGTGTTATCGTTCCCAAGGTACGCGGAAGATGGAAAATCCTCTAAGTGTGGATTGTCAGATTATTGTGATCATCTATTCTGGTGATAAGAGGGCTGGCTTCTTTCTCGCTCAACGAATCAGCATCGCGATTCCACTATTCCACGCGGACCTTTAGTTATTTTTAAGTTTTAGATTAATTGTAAGGATTTTATATTGTTAAATGTAAATAATTAAATACTTGGCCGGAATTGAACCGTGATCTGTCTAAGTTACACGTAACTACTGAAATTGATTTCTGGAACAGCTAAGGTGTAATTTTGTATTGATTTTTCTATGCAATTAGGTAGATTTTCCCGAAACAACTGTCTTAGAAAATCCTAAAAGGCTAAACCCGCTTCATATAACATTTTTTTTATATCTCCTTTCCTCAATAAATAGACTGTTTAACCCATAAATATTTTTTTAAATCGGACTGGTGGTTTCTGGAGCATTCAAACACATACCCATACAAAAAAAGGTATATGTAGATTGGACTATAACATAGAATATCAAAATGAAACATCAAAATTAATATTGTTAGACGAAGAAATACACGACCAGACGCACGCAGTGTAGGCCAAAATCAAGCGTCTCCGAAGTGTGAGACTCTTGGTATTGCCTCATGACAACGCGCTATCCCCTCTACAGCGGTCTCCTGAATTTTGAGATGTCTTGGTTTTACGCGCGTATAGATGTTTCACATCAATAAATAAATCTATTTTATCTAAGCACCAAAAATATACATTTAGATACCAACGTTTCATAATTTAAATAGAGCAACATATAAAATTTAAGTATTATAGATATTATTTAAAACTGATTAGCTATCTAGGTTTTGGGTATTATCTAAATCTAGATTTGCGAACGGATCCCACTTTGCCTTCTTATCTATACTAGAAACTAACTATAAAAATATATACGTATATTCACGCCTATTTACCATTTGGGTAGGTAGAACTTTTTCCAAGTATATCAATATCTCTTTATACTTGCTTTCAGCCCCCGGCTTCGCCCGTGGTTTTTTTTAAACAAAGTAAAATACAGCCTATGTCACTCAGGGATAAAATAGTATAATTGCTCAATCTTGATATTTTCAATTTTAGGCAAGGAAATAATAAATATACATCAAAATTTACAATAAAATCATATCTAAAATCCGACAATGTCGTACCTTTCCATTCATGAAATATTTTTTAGAATCGGTTCAGTACTTTGAGGGGGTAAGGGGGAGAACGGAATAAGATCTATCCGACCCCAAATGTCATCCTCACCTGCACACTTGGTACCCTCTCCTAGACAACAAACGAGGCTCTGGCGACCGAGCAATGGCGGTAACTATGCAACTAGCTAGGAAACTGGCTGCAAAGGCTACAGCAAGCCTGAAGACCTAAATAATCTCAAAATGTCTGGTGCAGAAGGCAAGGGGAAACCACTGCACTATTCATCTCAAGTTAACCATGGCGAGTTAATACAAGGTGCGTCGCGCTGTGGGCCGCCATAATTGACCACGACTGCTCTGTCAAGAGCACCACGACTAAGAAGAAGACTTTCAGACATTACCCCCTACATCCAAACTTTACCTCTTTCTAATAATAACGAATCAGCATCGCAGTATTCTTGCCACTATTCCACGCGGACCTGGTTTATTTAGTTATTTTTAATCTTTAGTTTTGATTTAAGTTTTTTATATAAGTATAGATTAAAATCCATATCGTTTGTCTTAGAGATTTCAAAGGAAACTCATGCGCTATGGGGGTAAATTGAGAGAAACGTATTTTTGACCAGATTTTCTTGAAACGTAGCATAAATATTCTACAATAAAAATAATCAATTCAACGCCGTAAAAGCGGGTATAAAATTTTGTATCGGAAATAATATTTTTAGATCAAAACTTGAAACGTATTTCAAAATTCGACCCCTAAAAGGAGAAAGGGGGTAGCAAACGGGCAAACCCGAGAACAAAAAGCTAGTTGTATAATAATGTCAAAATTTGACACAGTTTCACAATACCTCAACAGAACTGGCCAATCGTTAGGTAGCCTCAAAAAATTCTTCAGCTAAATGAAGACTATTCCATGCACTCTACTAACTTCCTGAAACTCATAGTACAGTTACAGATTATAATGTGGAGCTGCGGACAAAAGCTATGAAACTATGCTATAGTATAGGTACTATATCTAATACATACGTAGTTATAAGCCTAATTTTACTTATGTAGGTATTAAAATTGTTATGAATCCATATTTTACCAGTGCGAAGCCGAGGGCCGGGTCGCTAATTAATATATTAAAGAGAGAATGCATCTTTTTTTGTTTCTAAGACATTATTTCAAGAACTACTTGGACATGATTTGATGCCGCGTGTACCCTGGGACTATTAACATGGTTTCAGAGGCTGTAAGTCAACCCGTTAGGAAAAAAATAACCGGCCAAGTGCGAGTCAGAAGTGAGTCGTCAGACGTTTGTTTTATGGGAGCCTCCTTAAATATTTATTTTATTCTGTTTTTTAGTATTTGTTTTTATAGCGGCAACAGAAATACATCATCTGTGAAAATTTCAACTGTCTAACTATCACGGTTCATGAGATACAGCCTGGTGACAGACGGACAGACAGACGGACGGACAGCGGAGTCTTAGTAATAGGGTTTCCGTTTTTACCCTTTGGGTGCGGAACCCTAAAAAGTGTAAGACACGTGAAGTTAGGGCAGAGAATTAAAAACTAAAAACCAAACAAAAAAAAAAGAAAAGTAAAGAATTACAAATCGTAAGCCCATTTCCACCAGCCGCTGCAACAAAAAAGCGCAGTAGACTAGACAGTTACGCATTCAAAAAAGTGAATCTAGAATTGCGCCCCCTGGCAGACTAGAAAAACGAACAAAACCCACCCCTGTCTCGGCCCCCTAATCTACCCTACGCCTTTTAATTGCCACCCCCTTCATCTAACCATACATTCACACCATATAAAGGGTAGGTAGAGATTTTATACCCTTTAAAAAACAAAGATAATTATATTTTTCATAATTCCTTTCATTACTTGACTCACCACAATTGTTTCAAGTAAGTATTATAACACTTCTGAATGATACAATACAATGATTTAAATTTATACATGGAGTTGTCATGTTTAGGAGCTGAGCTTTTTCTCTAGCGCGCTTTCGTGACGTATACTGTCTAATCCGTCAGAGATATAACAAAATAATATAAGAAATAATTATGTAGACTAAAATGATCTAAAAAAAATCCGCGATAGCATATACCTATCTATACCCTTGCAAAGCCGGCAGCGCGGTCGCTATTACATCCTTCCTTTAAAATCTCTTTAAAATGAATCAACTCACACGTTGTATGTAAAACAATATGTATGACTCCAAGAAAGTAGAACTGCATCCTATCTATTTACTTTACTAAGACAAACGTGACGTTAAAAATGAGATAATAAACTTGTTTACTAACCCTATAACTTAACCTAATTTATCTAATTTATAAATAACGTATACTAAAAACTTGTAATTTTTTTTACAAAAACGTATTTTTTCAATATTATTCTTTGTAAATATCCCAACTTAACGATAATTAGAGTCTAGAGTCTCTTAAATATGTTAAAAATCAAAAAAATTAAACAACGAAAATTTGTAAGTATAACTCAAAGAAAGTTGAACTGCATCAAACTATCTACCCCGATGTAAAACAAATGTAAAATTAAAAATGAGTTCACTAACCTAATTAGAAATAACGATTACCTGTGAGAATAACTACAGAAAACGTATGAAATTTTTCACATATTAGATCAGCATGGGAACAAAAAGACCACCCTGTCATGAAAATACCCCAAGTTAACGACAAGTAGTGTCGCAAGCGCATGCAGCACTCAGTATCTCGTAGAAGCGCGACGGTAACGCACGGCCGTTACCCATACATTATCGGTGTGACGTAAAAAAAATTCGGCGACACTAAGAAGCAAGGTCATGGCGATAAAATTATTTGCACAAAAAAATGTTAGAGCATTCGGATAACCTCATTTTTTGACAAAGGCGACTTTTGTGAATTGCACGGGTGGATGTTTGGTTTCGGGGAAAATTGGCGCATCATTTTTGGCAAGGTAGGTGTTTTACTTATTTCTAAATATCATTAATTAGTTTATTATTTGTCATAGGTAATCTATAATACTCTATGCATATAATGCATGCAGCATTTCATATATTTTTCAGATGAAACGGTATTTGAAAAGTCAAATATCTCCAATATTAAAACTGATTTTGCATAAACTTACTTAAAATAATTACTGAATTTTAAATAAGACGGCACAACAGTCATTAAAATTATTATTAGAGAAGTAGATACTTCTTTCAAAAAACCTAACATTTTAAAATTACAATAGCATTAACTTAACCTACTTAATGTTTTCAAAATAATTATTTTGAAAAGCTTCAAAAAAGCTTGTAAGTGAAAATTGATAAAAATTTTTTCTTCACGGGTTGCCATACAGCTCCCTAAACCGTGATATCGGTCCCAGGGTACCCAACAAAACATCAAGTCTCCCTCTTTTAGCCGATGGTATTTGTGAGGCTATACCTAACGAGTGGCCAGTTCTATTGAGGCATATTTAGATAATTCTGGTTTGTCGGATTACATTTTTCCCAATTCTAATAAGTGCTTATACTGGATTCAATTATATGTTTGCTAAAAACTAAAAAAAAGTTTGTTCTCAAATACTATATGAATTATTTTTGGATACCAAGTTTTAGTAGTACCTAACCACAAAATGTCCGTTATCTGTATATAAAATACATAAATGTTATATGAAACGTACTCATTATTGTTAAAGTAGACTATTGGAGCGTTCTTAGAAAAAATAGATACACAACAAGTACTCAAATTCGTAATTCTTTTGAATGCGGCTTAAGGCTTTGGCCTTCCATTTAACATTTCTTTACATAGGACTTGAAAACATTTGAAACTGGGAATACTCTAAAATACACTTTTTCAAGAAAAAACCTCCCTATTTTAGCCGATGTACTTGTGCTATACCTAACGAGTGGCCTTCTGTTGAGGTATATTTAGATGGAAAAGCCTCTAAGTGCGGGTTGTCGGATTATGTACATAAGTTTTTAATTATAAAATTGGAACATAGCCGGGATCCGGGATCGAAGCCGTGGTCTACCTGGCCTACCGACGCATAAAAAATTGTTTATTATTAAATTAAACATTTAATCGGCTTCGTTTTTCACCACGCATTAATACATAAATACAGGAATGTTGACTACGCAACCCTAATCCAAACTAATTTTTTCCAATAACACGATAGATTTTAAGTTATACCAACGTCTTAATGTTTTGTCAATACGGACTCGTGGAGAAAACTCTCCGAACTTATTGGATATACACATACATATTATGATATTTTACCGTTTAGTTCATATTCATATGTTCACGACTCGAATTTTAAATGGAATAGACAATATACATATACAATCTAACTGAACTTTTGAAGTGTGTTTGAGCTTTTCTGAGTGTTGAGGCGAGTCTAAATATGTTTTGTCACTTTCTGATATAAAGTGACATAGCATATGGGGAGACATATTTTATTTATGAACTATCTAGGAATATTGAGGTATTTTATGTAAATAGGTACGGCATGCAGGGAATACGATTTTCCATACAAACGTTTATGGGGTTTCACGACAGGGTAGATTTTCGAAAAATCCTTTCATAGTGCATCTCTACACCCCCTAAGGAATATACCTTCCAATTTTCAAATTTATATCTTCAGTCGTTTAGACTGTACGTTGATTGTCGTCAGTCAGCGAGACGACGGTTTTATTTAAAATATAATAAAGCTGCTATGGCGGATCATTCAAGCAATAGTCAGCGAGACGACAATAATTTTTAAAATATAATAAAGCTGCTATGGCGGATCATTCAAGCTGAATACAGATGGGTTCTCAGTAACGGAGTAACAGATTTTAATACTATTTAACTATAATAACTATTTTGATATAAAGACATCATTATAAATATATAAATAAATAAGAAAAAATCTATGTACATTATCCGACAAACCGTACAAAGAGTCTTTTCCATCTATATACCTCAACAGAGCTGGCCACTCGTTAGGTATAGCCTCAAAAAATCTTTGGCTAAATGAGAAAGACTTTGTCTTCCACTGAGTACCCTGGGGCCGACAACGGTTCCCGGGAGCTGTAAGGCAACCCGTCAAGAAAAAAAAAGGACTTAAGGGCCCTATATCCATAATTTGTATGGAGATATTACTATTCCAAATTTCTCTCCTAATAAAGTAAATACTCCACCTGTGTCACTGTAATTTAGCATATAGTTACTTATTCAATATTATCTAAGTGAAATAGTCGTTATTTTTTCAATTGGTTTTATTTAATAGGAAATATGGGTGGTAGAATAAAGGATTATTCTGCCCCTGCTGTCTCTTTCATAATCTATATCACAAAACTCAAAATTTTTTTTATAGCGCTCCTATACCAGTATTCTTCAATTATATATATCGCTTTTTTGTAGCTTATTGAAAATTCAAAAAAAAAATTATGATTTTTTAATTTGGCAAAAATAATAAAATAATTATTATTTTAAATTTTCAATAAGCTACCAAAAATTCGATATATATAATTGAAGAATAATGGTATAAGAGCGATTTAAAAAAAAATTAGAGTTTTGTGATAGATTATGAAAGAGACAGCAGGGGCAAAGTTAAACCACCCATATTTCCTATTCAATAAAACCCATTGAAAAAATAAGAGCTATATCACTTAGATATATTCAATAAGTAACTATATGCTAAATTATAGTGACCAGGTGGATTATTTACAGAGAAATTGGGAATAGTTTATCCCAGAAAAATTCCCAGTATAGGACCCTTAATATCGAAAAATACTTAAGTTAGAGTGCTTTTAAAATAGTCCAAATATAAAGACGAACAGTTTTTTTAACACTACGTTAATTTACAGATAAATAAAAAATTCTAGACATAGGCAAACACAGGCAACCTAAGATATAAAGTTCAATGCCTCTACATACTTAGTCCTGATAAAAATATGATAAACTTCCATCTATGTTAGAAATTTATATCCAGAGAAAAAAACTGCCTATTTTATTTGTAGTTAGTACGCTAGCTTCGTCCGTGGAAATGTTCGATTTCATATGTACAAACTTTGGAGTAAATAATGTGATTATTATTATATAAATATACCTCAACAGAATTTGCCACTCGTTAGGTATAGCCTCACAATTTCCATCGGCTGAAAGAGTGAGACTTGGTATTCTGCTGAGTACCCTGGGACCGTTACACGGTTTGGGGAACTGTAAGGTAACCCGAGAAGAATCAAATGTGATTAAAGAAGAACGCGGATAGAAAAGTAGCTTATGCTGTACAACATTGAAATTATGATGTCCTTCCTTAGGGTTCAAGCTTTCTTCGTATAAAACATCATAAAATCGGTTCAGTGGTTTAGCCGTGAAAGCGTAACAGACAGACAGACAGAGTTAATTTGGCATAATTATGGATGTTAAAGTAAAAGAACAATTTGACATTGGCAAATCATCGGAAACACTGATGAAGCTATAATCAAATAAGAAGAAGTTAAAGGAAATGCCGACAGAGGGCGCCCTCGATGTTTCCTTAAACACATTAAAAACTGACGCCGGAGGAGATTAAATTAATTAATGGCAGACAAAGTCAGGATGTAGGATTGGTAGATATCAGATTTGCTGTTTATCTCGTCATGTTAAAACAGCGATATGTTTCGTAAGATTTGTAAGCTAATGTATAGAAAAAAGTCTGGACAATTTAAATATAGCTTAAAAAATTGGGGTTCAAATGCCCGAAATTTTATAAAAGTGCTGTCCAGACGCATTGAAGATACCACAGGTGACCAAAGGGCTGAAGCTTACCTCTGTCAACGAATTAGCCTAGCTATTCAACGAGGTAATCACACTACTATGAGGTAATGTTGCTTTTTTGGGCACCTTACCTGCAGATGGCGATTTTCTATTTTTTTTTAAATATTCTTAGTGTTATGTTTAGTTTTTAATTTACTAAAATTTTTGTTTTTGTATGTTTGTTAAGCTTAAAAAATATTAAGCTTAGTATACGGGTAGAGCTCAGAAGAATAAGATATTTAATTAAGATAAAAAGTATCAGGTCTATTCGTTGCTCCCTGATCTGAGGTTGCTTCGTAGTTTGTCACTTAATCACAAGCAGGCCTGGATTTACACTAGGGGCCACAGGGGCCATGGCCCAGGGGGGCAAAATATCCAGGGGCGGCAAAATTTTGAGAATAAAAAATTCTAATCAAAAAGTCAGACGCGTTTGCCTTTGAAAAGATGTATTATGGCAGTTTATGATAAGTCATATTTTGAATATGAAAAATAACTTCTAAAAAAAATAAAAAAACAAAAAAGAATGTTTTTTTGTGTAATTATTCCATTTATAATAAAAATATTTTCGATTATAAATAATGCATTTTATTTATTTAATAAATGTATACCGAAACTTTACCCATTTTATGTACGATGGGGCGGCATTTTGCATGGGGCGGCATTTTGCATGGTGCCCAAGGGCGGCACTAAGGGTAAATCCGGCCCTGATCACAAGGGCAACAACAATCTTGCCACCTGTTCTGATTAATATAAACAACTGGCTAGAATTGGAGACTGTTACTGTTGGATCAGGCCACACCGCAACATAGGCCGTGATGGTGAGCTTTGTATTTGTTTTTTTTTTAATTTCATCGAGTGTTTGCCTTTTGGCAAAAAAAATGAAGGTTATTGAATAGTATAAAAGCTGAAATACGCGATTTTTTGCACCCGCCATTATTCTCGCCACGATTTAACAATTTTGGGATAATTTCTTATTATCAAGAGATATGGTAATAATAATCTGATGATGCAGCCAGGATGTGATAGTAGAACTCTGTAACGAAACGACGTAACCCCATCGAGTTTAGGCTCGTTTGAATTGTCTTCACAAGTATTCGGGTCCTAGATTATGTCCAGGGTCCTGAACCGGAAGGCGGCTACAGGACTTCTGTAACGAAACGACGTAACCCCATCGAGTTTAGGCTCGTTTGAATTGTCTTTACAAGTATTCGGGTCTTAGGTTATGTCCAGGGTCCTGAGCTGGAAGGTGGCCACAGGAACTCTGTAACGAAACGACGTAACGCCATCGAGATTAGGCTCGTTTGAACTGTCTTCACAAGTATTCGGGTCCTAGATCATGTCCAGGGTCCTGAGCTGGAAGGCGGCTACAGGAACTCTGTAACGAAACGACGTAACCCCATCGAGTTTGGGCTCTGTTTTATTCTGTATTTTGAGAGACAAAAATGTGTGCCCATAGGTGTTTTAATGGTGTTAAAGAAGTGATATTTCACGGGCTAAACCGGAGCAAAAAGTTAGTTTATATAAGTGAGATAATTTAATATATTTTAGTGCTTAAAAATATGAAATACAGGAAACGGTCGGTCTAGGTACAGTGTAGATAAAAAATATATATAAATAAACTTATGGTATGAGCAATATGACTAATTTGTCCAAATTGTTCATTTAAATAGGCATTTGGATCTATATTAGTTAGGGAATAGCGTGCAAATACGTCGATGAAAGGTTACCGTCTAATATAAACCGTCGTTCATTTATGAAAGTGTGTTTGTTGTTTGTTTGTTTGTTTGTTTGTTTGTCTGACTGCCAACGATGAACGAGAAGCGAGAGTGTAGTTCCGATAGTTTCGCCACTGGGCTATCTATAAAGGTGGCCACACATTCGTCTAATGCCCGGCGCGTCGCCGTCCGATCCGGGCTGGTGCAACTTCGAACAAAAAATTAAAGTTAGGAAAAATTGAGCCAATACTAATGGCGTCGTATCGCCATCTCTTTCACTCTACATACAGATGACAGAGATTGCAAATATTTCTGTACCAATCCACAGTCAAGTAATCCTTAATGTTGTTAGGTTGGCAGTATCTTTCGGCCCTAAGTTTGATTCATTTTAATCTATTGCAGTCCCGACTCTTATTAAAGAACATAGTGATTGCTACTTACTCTATGCTACGGTCTACCGAAACCGAGCACAGACTCGTCCAATTCTTGTAACGAACGGTCCGCCTAGTTCATCCGGCGGCCGGAATGGGAAATTGTCGCTACGATGCCGGACCAACTTAAGCGAGTGCGCGAGTTTCTCGGCGATGTTCTGACCGCCAAGCAGCAAAAGACTAGTGGAGAGAGATTTCTCGCCAGCAGTGTGAACTGTCAGCGATCAACTATTAATATATGCATCTCTTTTATTCACACTGAATCTACATCTTTTGTATGTTTCGATCGAAAATAGTCGATAGCTAGTCGCTTCCTCGTTAGCGGTGGGACAACATTTGTCCGGCAACGCACCGAAAATTTCCTATTCCGGCCGTCGGATGATCTAGGCGGACCGTTTGTTAAAAGAATTGAAAGAGTCTGTGGTCGGTTTTGGTGGACCGTACACCTTTGAAATTTTTGAAATCAGATTTTTTATCCCAATTCATCTGCTCTCCAACTATA
The DNA here is from genome assembly GCA_963924495.1 of Nemapogon koenigi. Taxonomy (NCBI): domain Eukaryota; kingdom Metazoa; phylum Arthropoda; class Insecta; order Lepidoptera; family Tineidae; genus Nemapogon; species Nemapogon koenigi. The sequence goes on from OZ004642.1 coordinate 1,124,614, forward strand.
TCTGTGCAAAAAGTCACGTCGATTTGTTTTAATGTGAAATAAAGACAAACAAACAACACTTTGGCAATTTAATATTAGTTAGTGTTTTTTAACCCAATTCGTTCGTATAAAATTCCTTAGGACAATAAGATCGTTGTAAAACCTTAGGTGACTCAAAGAATAATTTTCTGTAAAACATATATTAATTATATCGTGTGCAATCTAAAAGACCACACACTTCTCTGAATTGTTTTTATAACAAACTTTCTCACGCTTATTTCATTATGTCATAATCGAAAAGTTTTGGCAATTAATAATTTAATATTTTCGGGCTTGACAAGCCTGTGATGCAAATTATTTTTAAGATCTATCTATCTATCATCACGCTTTTTATCCCAAGAGGAGTAGGCAGAGACAATCGAATGGCATTTGCTACGATCCTGACATACCTCTTTCGCTTCTTTTATATTAATTTAACATTGCCTTCAAATTTATTTAATAAAAGTACCTACACCTAGGCCGTCCTCTGCCAGCATTTCCTTTCATTTCTGCCATATTTTTTTTTTCTATAAATAACAGATAGGTTTTGTTTAATATGGACAACATATCCATTGGTACATGGTAATTTTTCCTTTCATAGATACGTGTGTATAGAAAATTGATTAATTTTAAATTTAGGAGAATTGGCAACAATTTTCAAATAGGTATGATATTTGTCGATTTCCTCAATATAAAAGTATCATTAAAATATTATGTTTAGAAAATATTTGCACAACTGTTTAACTCCAGGCCAAACAAATAAGAGATGTTGTCTAGAAATGTAGCAAAATGTCATCAATATGCACAAGTCTGGAGTTTTAATATTCTAACTAATAATATGTGTTTGTTTGTTTTTTTGTTTGTCCTTTATTAACGCCAAAACGGAACAACGGATCGATGTAATTATTATGCACAGAGATAGTTGGAGAAATAAGCTACTTAAATAAGTAGAAATATTTTGATTCTATACCAACTCTTGGGATATTGGGATATTATTTTGATGCACTAATCATTAAATTGAGGTTTCTTTTCCTTTTGGATGGAGCTGTATTTGAATCAGGGACGTCCAAGTCCTACAATGTGTCCACTAAGCTATTGACGCTCTACAATTACCAGGAAAGTACCATAATGCTACTCATTGTGTTTAAATATGTGCTGATTTAAATAAGCACTTCTTCTTTGTAATTGATGTCGAAATGTTTTAAAATGTACTGTGCACTGATTTTTGGGAAATGGCACTGAGGTTGATTCATATTCTTTTTATAAGTATGACGTCCTTAAAATACCTCATCGGAGTAGTCTCAAAATCGGTTATCTGAAAACGATTCGTTTTCTACTACCCTGAGACACGGTTTCGGAAAATAGGAGGCGCCTGTGATGGACAAATTTGCCAAATGCGCAGGAGTTTTTTATCACTTTTTTTTTATTCTTCACGGGTTGCCGGTCCGAGAGTACCCCAGTGGAAGACAAGGTCTTCCTCATTCAGCCAATGGTTTTTTGAGGCTATACTATATACTAGTATATATATATATATATATACTAGTGGCCAGATGATGGAAAAGCCTCTTTGTACGGTTTGTCGGATAATGTACATAGATTTTTTATTATAAAATATCCATTGGTATGTGGTCGGATGTAGGAATCGAACCAGCGACTTTTCAGTTTCAGTTTTATCACCGTTTAGACATCAATTTAATTCAGCCATTTCGTACTGCACAAACATTGAGACATTAATTCCAATAGCAGTTAATTAACAGGTTTTTCTCGAGGAATGCATTTGGTCAAATTCAATAAAGGCATATAACATCACGTTACGACTCAAAGGAGTGAAGCGGTACTAAGTACATCTAATGTGACATAATAATCGATAGTCTCTGCCTACCCCTCTTGGGATAAAAGGCGTGAAGATAGATAGATAGTGAAGGATTTCCAGGAAGGAATAAAGGGTGGACACATATTCTTGATTTTTAGGGTTCCGTACCCAAAGGGTAAAAACTAAAAACGGAAACCCTAAGACTCCGCTGTCCGTCCGTCTGTCTGTCTGTCTGTCCGTCTGTCACCAGGCTGTATCTCATGAACCGTGATAGTTAGACAGTTGAAATTTTCACAGATGATGTATTTCTGTTGCCGCTATAACAACAAATACTAAAAAATAGAATAAAATAAATATTTAAGGGGGCTCCCATACAACAAACGTGTTTTTTTTTTGCCATATTTATAGATAATGGTACGGATCCCTTCGTGCGCGAGTCCGACTCGCACTTGGCCGGTTTTTTTATAAACAGAACATAGATAAGTTTTGTCTAGTTTCCGCAATCGAATAGTATTCGCAAATAATGTTTGATATCTTTCTAGGTTAATATTAGTTTAATGTCCTTGGACTAATAACCTTATACTTCTTTTAAATATTACATATCATTACGGCTATCATGTTTATGGGGTGTACAGGGATATTCTATTATATTTTTATACTAATTGACTTTATAAAATAAAGGCAGGCCCTGGGTTCGATTCCGGATCCCGCCCATGTACCAATGGGTTTTTAATTAAAAACTTATGTACATAATCCGACAAACCACACTTAGAGGCTTTTCCACCTAAATATACCTCAACAGAACTGGCCACTCGTTAGGTATATCCTCACAAATACCATCGGCTAAACGAGGGAGACTTGGTCTTCCGCTGGGTACCCTGGAACTGTAACACGGTTTCGAGAGCTGTAAGGCAATACGTAAAGATCTCAATTCATCGGAATCTTTTTTTAAATGTATAAGTATGTTCCCCGATTACCTACTTAGATATGCCTGGACCGATTTGGATTTTTTTTTTGTTTGAAAGGGTATACTTTCCAGGTGGTCCCATGGTCATCAGGTCAGGATCTGATGATGGGATCCTGGAGAAATCGAGATCTCTTCAAATTTTATAGGCACACATGAAGCGATTTGGGCTTTTTTGATAGTGACTTGTACATTTGCTTTCGGAAAGCATATTTTAGTTTTGAAGGCGGTTCTATTTCTTCATCAGAAGTGGTTATAGGTCATATCAAAGCATCGTGAGTTTTTGCACAAGGATAAATTCTTATGACACAGAAGTTTTTACTTAAAAAAAACACGGTTTGGACCTATAATTGCCGGCCAGAAATGTACAGCCAAAAATTCCCAATTCAAGCATACGTCAATCAATCTATCTGGGCAATCCATGGTCGGCATTTGTGTCGAGAGCATGTCGTGACGCGAACCCATAGGATTTTTCCATCGAGCCGTGGTAATAATTATTTTCAGGCATTTTGAGATCATTTCTGAGTTGACAGCAGGAATAGCGGAAACTAGACGAAAAGTCCTCTGTTATCAAATTTGTATCTATTTTATATAATTTGGCACGCCTTATCGGTGCGTTGTGCCTACGTTGTTTTGTCATATTTGCAATCTCTCCTTGCAATGATAAAAATGTTAGACAAGTAAATCTATTAGTGATGTTCTTAGATGTCGATAGAAACATATATCGATAAAAATATTATAGTCTTTATATATTGCAACAGTGTCTACTTTTTGCCAGTTGCCCATAACACGAGAAGTCGATTAAAGAATTGGTTAGGCTTTTTATATGGAAACTTTGAACATAAGTTTTTAATTATGAAAACCCATTGGTACATGGTCGGGATCAAACTATGGTCCGTCTAGTTAATACCAGACGCCCTAACCACTCGGCCACCGAAGCACCCTAAGATCTCGAGTTCGTGTGCAGTTGAATAAATAAAAAAAAATACAATGGAAAAAAATTATGACGGAACCGGAAGGTGTTAGGTGGCCACAGGAACTCTGTAACGAAACAACGTGACCCCATCGACTCGTTTGATTGGTCTTCACAAGTACTCTGATCCTAGATGATATCCAGGGTCCTGATTATGAAGCCCGAAGGTAGCCACAGGAACCCTATATAAAATATCAATTATTTTAGTTAAAAAAGCCAAGCATCACTATTAATAAATAAATACACTGCAATTGCCTTATCAACTCCCATACAGCTAATAAAATGTGCCAAAATTGTAGATAGATTATTTTATGTTGGTGTCGAGCTCTGCTTGTGCAAAAATGGTAAAAAACCCTTCCGACCGGAAATATACTATTGAATAGCACCATTAATGGTACAACTAACACTGAAATGGACGATTACCAGATTTATTCGATTTCCATTTAGTAAATCGATTTCTCGTTAAAAAAACTTTAAATCAAATGTCATCATCACGCCTTTTATTCCAAGAGGGGTATGCATAGACAATTGAATGCCATTTGTTTACGATCCTGACATACCTTTTTTTTACACAAATGTAAACAATAAAAATAATTAAATAAACCAGCTCCGCGTCAAATAGTATCAAGAATACTGGTATTTACCCGCTGAATCGTAATACTGATGCGTTGAGCGAGGTATCCCTCGTGTCACCAGAGAAGATGATATATCTTTAGTAAACTTTTTGGCATTTTAACCCTACGGACCTAGACTTTTGGTTTGTGAAGTGGCGACCTGCGACAGACTTTGTCATTTTCAAAAGTGTAGGCATTGTTACTATAGTTTTGACAGTGTCAAATAGTAATTCCCCCAAACATCTAGAGGACTTGACAGGCTATATAAACGCAAAAGTTTTTTTGTTTGTTTGTCTTTTAACGTCAAAACAGAGCAACGGGTCGTTGTGATTTTTTGCACAGACATAGTTAGAGGACCGGAGAATTATATATGCTACTTTTCATCCCGGGAAAATGAAAATATTGCCAGGAAAGCCGGAGCGAGTCGCTAGTAAAATCCATAGTAATGAATTATGCAATACATTTTTGAGTGCAATGCCCAACCCCTATAGAGTAAATAATAGTAAACATTTATTTCTTATATCTACAACAATGTACTTTTATTATACAATTAAAATGGACTCAAGCGCAGGTCAGAAATGATAAAAAAAGCAGTTCTTCCTTTAGTTGATTGACCCTTTGTATCAGGAGTTGAGATTCTTATGAAATACATACTTATATTTACTCATGTCTTTGCTTTTGTTCCGAACTAGAAACCCGCTCCGGGTTTGCACAAGTAGAAAAACTTACTGGTATCAAAACAAGAGTGAGCAAAAAGAAAACACAACTTCGAATTTATAATATTAATAATTACCTTCGCCCGTGGAGCCCATATTAAGGGCCGTTGGTCAAGGTCTTCTTATAACTGTCAAGAATATGGCAAAAGGCAATGCTCGTTTTGGAAATTATGGCTATTTTGGCTCAATCCAATTTAAAATAATAACAATCAACGGTAAGGAAATATTGTATAAATAAACTTCCAGGATTAACTGAGATTTGTCATATTTTTGACAGATACAAGATGACTAAAAGCAACGGTCCTTAACTTTCATCCTGAGTTCATACAAAAAATCCATAGAAAAAATAACCTTTTCCCGAATTATACAATTATCCGGGCAACTTTTCCAATTTTTCTTTCCCTAAAAACCTTATTCAGATTATTACGAACATTAAAAAAACCGGCAAACTGCGAGTCGGACTCGCGCACGAATAACCATTATCTATAAAAACGGCCAAAGAATCACGTTTGTTGTATGGGAGCCCCCTTAAATATTTATTTTATTCTGTTTTTTAGTATTTGTTTTTATAGCGGCAACAGAAATACATCATCTGTGAAAATTTCAACTGTCTAACTATCACGGTTCATGAGATACAGCCTGGTGACAGACGGACAGACAGACAGAGGGACGGAAAGCGGAGTCTTAGTAATAAGGTTTCCGTTTTTACCCTTTGGGTACGGAACCCTAAAAAATTAGCCAAATCGGTTCAGCCGTTATGCTTTTACCAACGAACATCATTTAATTTTTATTTTTATTGAATACTTCCCACGGGGTAAAAAACTTTTGTACGTATCATCAAAAAATATGTTTATTAATTATTATGTCTATTCGTAGAACAAAAATAGCTGACCGATGCGATTCTACAAGTGATGTGAGTGAATAAACCTAGTGTGCACTTGAAAAACCTATTATTATTTAATCTAGATAGATAATTTAAGATTTTTATAACAGTTATTCAAGGTAAATAAAAATTAGGAAAGAGAAATTGGAAAGTTACGTACCAGAAAATAAAAAAAAAATAGATTCTAAATAATTTGTGATTTGACGTGATTTTTCAGTACCTTTTTTTGAACCTAGATAATTGCATTCAAATACATAGCTATTGAGTTTCACTGGTAACTATGTTCACATTTAGCATGTTGTCTATATAAATGAATCAGATCAGGTGCCAAGGAACCTGAAAATTTGAACCTAGGCATCTCTGCTTTCTGGGCTACTAAACCAAACCATATTTAGGACATAATTACGTTCTCTTATGTAAAAATACGTGTATTTTTATCCTAAATGTGCACACGCCCTACTACACAAACGCCTAGTTAAATATTAGCTATTAACAATTAACAACTTAGCAAAAAAAATATATTGAACAAATTTATTAGAAATTTTCATGTAGGTCGCCGAGTACGTTGTACTGAAGTTCTTAGAAATTATTGTTGCAATTTTTGAGGATAAATTACATTAGTTGGTGAATTTTATTGTTGGAAGTCATGTCTTGAAGAAAACCAAATTTAAGTAAGGTGACCTACATTTTTAACTATATTACTTAGAAATAATTTATCTATTCATCATCACGCCTTTTATCCCAAGAGGGGTAGGCAGAGACAATCTATTTTTTACGATCCTGACATACATCTTTCGCTTCTTTATATTCATCATACCTTTCATACATGTTCTGCGATTGGGTGTACTTTTAATATTGCTTTCGATCAATCATTTTTAGGGTTCCGTACCCAAAGGGTAAAAACTAAAAACGGAAACCCTAAGACTCCGCTGTCCGTCCGTCTGTCTGTCTGTCTGTCCGTCTGTCACCAGGCTGTATCTCATGAACCGTGATAGTTAGACAGTTGAAATTTTCACAGATGATGTATTTCTGTTGCCGCTATAACAACTGTCGGGTGTGGGGTAGCCAGGCCGGGTAGGTATGTAGGTATAGCAGGAAAACTCGTAGTAAACTTTCACCATTCGTTTATTGGTCGAATTAACAAGGAAGAACAAGCAGCAAAAGAACAACCAGTAAAAGCATCCGTAAGGAGCCAAGGAAAAGGAGCCGTAAGGAGAAGGAACCATCAAAGGAGCGCACTGTAATAAAAATGAACTACACATTACTACAGGGCGTTAAGCTATTGAAGTAACACAATACAAAGTATGATAAAAATACTTACAATACTTATTTGCGCTCCTTTTATATTAACATAGATATTAGTTCTTGAATATTGATTCAATACATTTTATATAGTTATTTACTTAGTTGATAAAATAGAAATATAATAAATTTTACAATTGGCAGAGTACAGTTTGTGAAGGAATGAGTAAAATTTTAATTTAGGTTCCACACATCGAATATTTGAAAATAACATACAATGTTCTATTGAATTAAAATGAACAATATCGTGTTCTAAAATCAAAATAAATGCTATTTATGATGGCCAGCTTGTAAGCGGCCAGGAAAATAAGGTCGTATCATCACACAACAAATACTAAAAAACAGAATAAAATTAATATTTAAGGGGGCTACCATACAACAAACGTGATTTTTTTTAGGGAACCCTTCGTGCGCGAGTCCGATTCGCAGTTGGCCGGTTTTTTTATATGATCAATAAGAGTACACCTAGGTCGTTCTCTGCCAGCATATCTTTTCACTTCAGCCATAAAAACCTTTTTAGTCAATCTTTCATCCTTCATTCTTTCAACGTGTCCAAACCAGCGTAAACTAATACACTCGAAAACAAATGGCCAGCAAAGGAATGCCAACCCTATAAAGTTCGGGCAAATCCATGTACTGTCTTTGCCCGACCCAGCAATTTCTTCGACATTCTTACTGCGGTCCCGTCGTTTTTGGTCTTTTTCTCCTAATGCGCCATAAGAAAATGTATTGTTTATATTTAATAATCGGATGGTGTGATGTGCCTTACGCTCCTTTAGGTCGTAGCGTGACGTTATATAGCCCATAAACTTCCTCAAGAGTTGGGCTATCAAATGAAAATTTTCAAATCCGGCTGGTAGTTCCTGAGTTCTTATTATTAGCATAGATATCTTAATGAAGAGAAACCGGGGCGAAAAACTAGGTATACAAATAAAAAACAAAAACTATAATTGCACGATTTAGACAATCGACAAAAATAATAATTTTACAACAGAGTTAACAATATTTATTGTTTATTATTAATAGGCTCTACTGTTTCTGCTAGGTTATCAAGTCATTCAAAGTGCATAACATAATATAATAATATATGTTATTTCTCAAAAGTGTTTTTTTGTCGGTATCAAATTTGATAAGCCATTTTGAAGATTATTTATCTCTTTAATGACGAAAAATAAACAAACAAATCAATATTTTTTTCTTCATGGGTTACCTTAAAGCTCCCAAAACCGTGTTACGGCTCCAGGGTACCCAGCGGATGACCAAGTCGCTCTCGTTTAGCCGATGGTATTTGTGAGGCTATACCTAACGAGTGGCCATTTCTGTTGAAGTATATTTAGATGGAAAAGCCTCTAAGTATGTCTGCCTAGATAATACTAGATGTCTTAACCACTAGGCCACCGACGCACCACAATTACATACATTAAATTAAATAAAAATTTTGTAAAAGACGCCATGTGCCAGAGATCAGTTGAACTAACGTTGCAAAGTTTTCTTAAGGGTCATCTAGTATTCTTTATTTATCACCCTATGATCGCCACGAAAAAGTCTCTAATTTTTTTTTTTTTTTTTTTTTTTCAGATACCGATTGGTTTTGAGTGAGAACAGTCTACATATAAAGGTAAGGATCATAATCATTAATTACGCCTAAAATGTGACTGACAAGTAGATAAAGTACAGAATGCTCTTTTAAATGATACCCCACCTAATAGGGTAAGGAAATAAATCTTAATATTATTATTGTTCTATAAAGCTTTTACTTTTACTGAAATGAAACCAATTGCATGAATATTTGGTACGGAATCCTAAAAATATATGAGGTGTTATGAGCCTACTTAATTCGGTATGTAAAGTGAAAAACTAAGTTGTTTTTTTAAACCAATTTGATTTCTGAATCTTTGAAAATTTATTATAAAAAACTACTTCATAGAAACTAATTCAAATTAGTTTTTTTTTAAAAGCATATCTGAAGATTTTAGTTTACATACAGAATTACTTAATTCTAACCACATAATATAACCTATTAACTTATCTGTTGTTAAATACGGGAAAATTAAAATAGATATATTTAATAACCTTGGGGTTAGGCCAATTACTGCAGTTTATCCTATAGTTTCACTAGCACCGCTTACCGCAGTGCATTTAGCCGTCGACAACAATAGAATCTGTACTAATAATAAAGCTGTACAGTTTGTTTGTTTGAACGGGCTAATCTCTAGAACAACCAGTCGTTATTATTTTTGCATTTTGAATAAGGTTATAGGCTATATAACATCACGCTACTACCCAAAGGAGCGGAGCAGTCGGGTGCAAAAAAAATTTGTGAAAAATATCGGTTAAATACTATCAAATTGTCACCTCATCTAATTAAAAACAAAAACCGGTCAAGTGCTAGTCGGACTCGCGCACGAAGGGTTCAGTACCATTATCTATAAAAACGGCAAAAAAAAAAAAACACGTTTGTTGTAAATATTAATTTTATTTTAATTTAATTATTTATTTTTAAAGTGAATAATATAACTCAATATTCTGTGAATATTTCATGCGTCTACCTGTTGCCGTTATTAATATCGAGCAAAAACGAGCAAAAACATCACGTTTGTTGTATGGGAGCCCCCTTAAATATTTATTTTATTATGTTTTTAGTATTTGTTGTTAAAGTGGCAACAGAAATACATCATCTGTGAAAATTTCAACTGTCCAACTATCACGGTTCATGAGATACAGCCTGGTGACAGACGGACGGACGGCGGGGCCTTAGTAATAGGGTTTCCGTTTTTACCCTTTAGATACGGAACCCTAAAAATAACAGCCAATCAAACAGCTCTGTTCATTATCTGTGAAAAATATTAATTGCATAAAAAAAAGCTCAAAATTATACAATAAAGGAAACTCTATTTGTGAAAAAATATCGGTTAAATACAAGCAAATTATCACCTCATCTAATTAAAAACAAAAAATAACAACCAAATAAACAGTTCTGTTCATCAAGCCTATACAAAGAGCGGTTCTAATTTGTTATCTATGAAAAAATTTAATTGCATAGGAACAGGGTCATATGTCATAAGAAATGAAACCCGGATTACGTCGCACAAACAAAGACGTTACTGACCAGTAGTTAGGTAACCTAAGTTGAGACCTAACAATTTTGGCAAAGTGACTTACAATTTATCAAGATAATGCGTGACCCAGAGTCATCGTTTGTTTGGTAAATATATTTTAATTATTATCTTATACTTGTTCCACTGTGCGTGATCCAAAAGGTGCAAAGATTTTTGCTCGATACTAAAATAGTAGATTTTTTCAAGGGATGAAAGTAGCCTATTACCGACTTGTGTGCAATTGTCAAAGATACATACAGCACTTACGAGGAAAATACAAGTCAACAAAGCAACACGCGCGCCATTTTTACTTATATTGAAGACTTGGCTGTATGGTAGTTTACCTTTGCCTTTTTAAATTGAATTTCTAGAATGAAAAAAATGTCAAAAGGACGTTGTCAAAACGCTGTCAGCGGCCGCTGAGCGGGACGAAAGTATATATATGTAGGACTAGCGACCCGACCCAGCTTCAGTTTTTCAAACAACTTCAGTGCAAAAAAATCACGTCGATCTGTTGCTCCATTTTGGTGTGAGATAAGGACAAACAAACAAACAAATACCCTTTTTTTGCATTTATGATAATTGGAATTATAATAATCATTTGTTATCACTTTAAATGTGTATATTTTTAGGGTTCCGTAGTTCGAAACGAAAAACAAACAATTAAGCATAACATATCCTTTAAAAAGTACTAAATTATTTTCTTAGTATAATTTAAAAAGAAGACGGAAAACTCAGGCTTGCCTGCCACCAGTTATGTTTAATATGAACAACTATAAATGTGGACAATGTCACCGGTGTCTATCACGCCAAAAGGTGTAAAAGCCGTGATGGTGTGTTTTGTTAAAGAAAAAATTAAAGTCGACGTTGCCTAAACGGTAAAAAATCTACATAATTGGAACGGTCACTCGTAGGCAGTTTCAAAAAAAACCATCAGCTAAATGAAGGCTTTGTCTATCGCTGGGTACCCTGGGGCCGGTTATATGTATCGGTAATTTTATTACAGATTGGGGAGCAAAATATAATTGTTTGTTTTATATAAATGCATTTAACTTCTTCAGAAATATTTCGAAAATAACCGAATATACTTGTCAAGGTCAACAAAAATTGCACAGTTGGCGAATCACCCAATTATTATTCAATGCAAACATTAGAATATATAGAGACAATTGTTATAATACGTCTGAAGTCGTTTTACACGACTTTTTCTGAAAACTAGACGAAATTTTAATTTATAGATGCGAATTTTATATGGATTTAAAATTTTTGATGTCCTTAAAATGAATTAAGTTATATTGTTTATAATCGTATCGAAGAAGACGATAGACCTAAATGATAAATGATATATAATTAATGTCCAATTTTTTTTGTAATACCTGAAAATTCTAGAAAACTATTTTCAATTTCATATTAACTTTCATCCACTATTATGGTTTTGAGTTCATATAAAAATCACTTTCAATTTTTTTTCCATTACATTAAAAAAATTAACCATGAATCGGTCCAGCCGTTCTGAAGTGATGCGCTTACCAACGTATTTGCTCTTTAATGGAAGTTTTGGTTAAATATATTGCAAATTTTTTTTGTTAACATAACATTACTTATAACATTTAATACTTTTTCCAATCGGTCCAGTAGTTCTTTTTTCTCATGTAACGTGTTGTGTTCACAACTCTTTGGAATATCTGTATAACAAGTGTTTTATCTCATTAAGTAATATTGTGATATTTGTAGTTATTCTGTACATTGTTTAAACAAAAAATAAATAAAAAAACGATTTCAAGTTTACATCTGAAAGACAAACAAATCGAGGTATAAATGTTAGAGCATTGGTTATTAATAAAGCGGAGGTCCCGGGTTCAGAATTCAGACCTCACTAAAGATAAAAATATTAAATATCTATTTTATTTAACAAGTGCTTCGGTTCCTCGCCGTCCGCACTTCTTCAAAAACTAAAAGACATATTTAAGAAGTGACATAGGTCCATTAAATGCAGCAACTAGCTTTTTGTCCGTGGTTTTTTTTTAAATGCGACATAAGAATCCGTTGCTATGTCATGTCATGGCGACTAACGCACGCGTCCCGTCGTGACGTGATGGGAAATCCAGTTTAATCTCGTCCGAGCTGATAGTTGTGATTAGCCAGTGATTAATATTATGGTCGGCGGATCATCTTAAATATACTTGACATTGGCAAATCACCGATGAACATTAATAAAAGAAGAAAAAGATTCAGGCAGTAAGGTATTTAAAAGTCTTAATGATGTGTTTGTGTAAAAATCGGCGTAAAGTCAAAGAATGGCGCTCCCTATTTGTGCTATTTTCCAAGAGTCTAAACCGCGGCTGCAGTTTGCAAACATCTCGATAGACAATGCGGCCCAGTGACCGATATACTCTAACAATACCCTCGGATCAGGTTGCTGGTATGTTAACGTCAAACTAACAGGATGATGATCCATTGAAAACATTTAGATCCTAAACAAAGACAAACACTCGGGATTTAGGATTTTTATGATACACTAGCCTAACTTATGTATTAGAGATAGGATCGAGTGGGTAAGACGTCGGCTCGCAACTGAAAAGTCGCCGGTTCGATTCCTACATCCGACCTTGTACATTATCCGACAAACCGTACAAAGAGTCTTTTCCATCTATATACCTCAACAGAGCTGGCCACTCGTTAGTTATAGCCTCAAAAAAATCATTGGCTAAATGAGGAAGACTTTGTGTTCCACTGGGTACCCTGGAGCCGGCAACGGCCGTGAAGAAAAAAAAGATATATGCTTTTTGTAGATCATTTTATTCTACACAATTATTTTCTACATCATTTTGTTATATCTCTGACGGATTAGACAAAATACGGATTAGATAAAAGGGTTTAGGAAATGCTGGCAGAAGGCGACCTAGGTGTACCTACTTTTATTGACCACACTAGCGGATCCGGCATACGTTGTCCTGCCCAAACGTTGGCTTGCCTGCACTACTCCTACCCCTACCACTGCCAATAACTTTGGATATTGTTTATACAAAAATACTAAAATAACGATTAAAAAATGGGGGGTGGGGGTAGAAGGGTGAAAAATAGTTTACGACCTATTCTCAGACCAACCAAATATACACAAAAAAATCATACAAATCGGTCAGGCCTTTTCGGAGGAGTTTTGTTACAAACACTGTGACACGAGAATTTTATATATATAGACTAGCGGATCCGGCAGACGTTGTCCTGCCCAAACGTTGGCTTGCTTGCACTACTCCTACCCCTACCCCTACCCCTACCCCTACCCCTACCCCTACCCCTACCCCTACCCCTACCCCTACCCCTACCCCTACCCCTACCACTACCCCTACCCCTACCCCTACCCCTACCCCTACCCATACCCTACCCCTACCCCTACACCTACACCTACACCTACCCCTACCCCTACCCCTACTCTTATCACTTAGGGGTTTGAAAAATAGATAGTAGCCGATTCTCAGACTTACTGAATATGCATACAAAATTTCATAAGGATCGGTCAAGCCGTTTCGGAGGAGTATGGGAACGAAAATTGTGACAGGAGAATTTTATATATTAGATAAAACATTTATGTACTGAAGAAATCACCGAGCATGTATGAAAGGTATGTTGAACTTAAGAGCCGAAAGAGGTATGGAGGTTTAGGAGCTGAGTTTTACCAGTATAAGTGAATCAAGTCGGGGGAAAAGTTAGCATCAGTGCGTTTTCATGACATGTGCTGTCTAATCGGTCAGATATATAACAAAATGATGTGGGAAACAATTTTGTAGTATAGATAAGTATAGGTTATATATGTATCAATTGATTTTATCGTTTCATAATAGTAATGGAATAATTATTTTACAAAAATTAGTTCTGCAAATGTAAAATAGGTTAAAAATGTATAGTGTACCGACTTCAAAAATTATGCACTAAAAAGTGTGCTTTCCGAATGCACAAATCACTATAAAAAAACACCCAAATCGCTTCAAGTGTGCCTATAAAATTTCTCAAATTCTCCAGGATCCCATCATCAAATCCTGACCATGGGAACACCTTGAAAGTAAACCAAAAGAAATCCAAATCGGTCTTCAAGTAATCGGGGAACATACATTAAAAAAAAAAGAAGAACCTCCTCCTTTTTTTGAAGTCGGTTAATAATAGATGCATACATAGTTTGATAACATTAGGAATGGTCTTATTAAAAATGTTGAAAAAAAAGCGTAACTGATAAGGTGGGGCTATCTATAAGCAATGTCACCCCTGCACACTAATCTAGTAATTGTGATAACACATTTTAGTGTTTATTCGCGTCTGGAATAGTTTTTTTATACGATGATATTTTTAGGTTAGAATGGATCAGTGGCTAAGTGGTTAATACTTCTAGGAAGACCACGGGTTTGATTTAGGGACTTTTCCATATAAGTATACCTTAACAGAACGGGCCTCAAAAATACCATCGACTAAAATAGGGAGACTCTGTTGGGTTACCCTGGAACAGTAATGCGGTTTCGGGAGCTGTAAGGCAACCTGTAAAGAGAGAAAAAGAAGAGAGATACCTTTTTAGGGATCCGTACCTATATATATAATAGAACCGTAATAAAACACTTGAAATTTTCATAGCCACTATAACAACAAATAATTTAAAAAAAAAGTTAAAAATTATTTTTCGGTGTTTTTTGCTCGATCTCTCGGTACTACATACAAAAGTCAAACTAGTATAACTATAATACATACACAAATAATAAAAAACCGGTCAAGTGTGAGTCGGACTTGAGCTAATTCTTTTACTAAACAATTTAAAAAAAATTAGTGTTAAATATTTTACCATGTTAATCCTAGTACGTCTCGCACTTGTTCATGCCATCTATTTGATGGAAAGTGACAAACAAGTGACATACATTTTAATCGTAACTTTAGAAAATAAATAGTATAGGCATGCACTTTACACCCCTCCAACTAAGGTATGATGAATATAAAAGAAGCGAAAGAGGTATGTCAGGATTGTAACAAATGGCATTCGATTGTCTCTGCCTACCCGTTTTGGGATAAAAGGCGTGATAGATAGATATATTTTTAATTCGTGACATGACAACTGTCATATTTACTAATTTACCTGTGAAAGTAGAAAAATCCGTGTCGCATAACTAGCTAATGAAACATTTGTTTGTATAAAAAATAGATAAAAATGATAAAATATTGCCAACGAATGGCAAAAATAGTTTCTAATATATTTTTATCTATATCAGAGCACCTATAAGTTGCACATAGATAAAATGCAACACTTTATGTAATAAGATAAATTATTTTATTATATTTTGTTTGATAAATAACATTGGGCAAGTGCGTGCTAAGACGTGCTAGGGTTCTGTAGGGTTTTTAAAGAGCAGACGTGAATTAAAGTGAATTTGAGGTCACTCCTTCATTACCTAAGAATCAATATAAGAAAATAAAGAGCGATTGATTGATTTACTATACTTCATTAGAGAAGAATGCAAAGTAAAAGATGATGTTTTGACAAAAATGAAGAAAAGTAGTTTACGCTGGTTGGGACACGTTGAAAGAATGAAGGATGAAAGATTGACTAAAAAGGTTTATATGGCAGAAGTGAAAGGAAATGCTAGCAGAGGACGACCTAGATGTACTTTTATTGAACATATAAAAAATATGTTGATCGATGGAAATATTAAAAGTACCTACACACAATCGCCGAGCATGAAAGGTATGATGAATATAAAAGAAGCAAAAGAGATATGTCAGGATCGTAACAAATGGCATTCGATTGTCTCTGCCTACCCCTCTTGGGATGAAAGGCGTGATGATAGATAGATAGATATAGTATTAGAATTTATTTATGTTTTACTGCCTTCGAAAAGTCAAGATAAAAGTTGCATTATAAATATTTACTTTCAAATAAATAAATTGGTTTGGAGGCACATCGGTTGGATGGTTTCAAAGTTTATAACGGACATAGGTAGAAACATATATATATATATATGCTACAGACAGATTAGATGACCACGGAACTCTAATTAAAATGTTAAACGTAATAGTGAAATAATAGTTAATTCGTAGTAACCTTATCTAATTAAGTAGGTTCGAATCCCGGCCAAACACAGCTTATAATCGAATTAAAAAAAACAAGACCGAGCTAAACGAGGGAGACTTGGTCTTCCGCTGATCATTGTGTTTTTTTTTAAAGAAATTAAAATTAAATATTCTGGTATCCATTATGGCTCCAGAAACTCGAAATAAAAACCAATGACCAACCAAGTAGTGCCCGGTTCGGAAATGTCCGATACTAGAATGCCGAGTAAATTGTTGGGTCGGACAAAGACAGTCGTTTTTGGCCTTCGAAATTGCTAACACCTCAAAGATGACTATGGTAATGAAATGATGACCGTATTTCCATTGAAACACTTAAATTTGTCGCCTAATTTTATTGGCTCCAAAGGTCCAATCACAAATAGGTGTCCAAAATATACAATCTTGAAATCCATATCATTAATTACGAGGCGTTAAAACGGCAAAAAAATGCTTTAGAAAATAGACAAAGATGGATCGCATTTGAAGAATAAAGAAATAAGGGGATGTGACAAAACGGCCATTTGAAAACGGGTACTTTTCAATGGATCTGTCTTATTCACTGTGTAAATAGATTTTCTATTGCGGTGTGTCGTAATCCTTTTGCCATCACACGTTGATCAAAATTGTACAAAAAAAATTAACCAGTAGGTATTCTACGTGTTTAATGTCCATCCAGGAACTACTTGGTAACCAAATCAGTACTAAATGTTATAATTCACAACATTTCATTTTTCGTTAAGTACCAAAATTAAAAATCCGTTTGGAGATCTTCCTTTGCTTAACACGATACACATATTTAATTATTTTTTTATTCAGTGGTTTAAGAGATATTTTGAAAAAACTACACTGTATAACGAGTACCGCTCAAAGCTACTATACTCTCTGCCTTCAAGGGAAACTGTCATAAAAAGTATTAGTTGTAGTTGTAAAAACAAAACAGGATACAAGGGGACTACTGATGGAGCCATAACACGAAAAAATAGAATAGAATAGATACAAGGGAATTTAATTTACGTGCTTCTCTACCCATCTTTGTTGATGAAAGTGAATAAAATTTAATTTTAAATTAATAAACTCAAAAATAAACAATAATGAATGAAACAAAAGAACCATGAACGTACTATTGAACGAATGAAACGAACGAACGCACGCAGCTCATGTCATTTCTTTTTTTTTAATACAGAATACGCATAGACACCTGATACTTTTAGCCGTTATCGGCTTTTTCTAAAAAGGCAATATTTAAAAATTAATTTAAAAGTGTTAAAGTTAAAATTTTAGAAAAGCAAAAAATACGGGTACCTTAATTTTTCACCTACTTTCATATAAGGTAATAAAATTAGGGTGTTAAAATTTTGAAATGTTGTGGATTGCGTTTCAAAAAAAAAGTGTAGGTAACGACTTCAAAAATTATGCACTGAAAAGTATGCTTTCCGAAAGCAAATGCACATTGCACAAGTCACTATAAAAAACCGGCCAAGTGCGAGTCGGACTCGCGCACGAAGGATTCCGTACCATTTTCTATAAAAACGGCAAAAAAAATTATTGTATGGGAGCCTCCTTAAATATTTATTTTATTCCGTTTTTTAGTATTTGTTGTTATAGCGGCAACAGAAATACATCATCAGTGAAAATTTTAACTGTCTAACTATCACGGTTCATGAGATACAGCCTGGTGACAGACGGACAGACGGACAGACGGACGGACAGCTGAGTAATAGGATTTCCGTTTTTACCCTTTGGGTACGGAACCCTAAATAGAATACCCAAATAGCTTCAAGTGTGCCTATACAATTTTAAGAATTCTCGATTTCTCCAGGATCCCGTCCTCAGATCCTGACCTGATGACAACAGGACCACCTGGAAAGTATACCCTTTCAAACAAGTCGGTCTTCATCACTACATAGTATAAAACAAAGTCCCTCGCCGCGTCTGTCTGTCAGTGAACTTTTCACACAAAAACTACTGAACTGATGTTGATGCGGTTTTCATGAGTCCATAGCTTAATTCAAGAGCTTAAACAAGCATTAAACATGGACCTATCAATATTATGTAGGTAAGTAATAAAATTGTTGTAAACG
This sequence comes from Nemapogon koenigi, assembly GCA_963924495.1. Classification (NCBI taxonomy): domain Eukaryota; kingdom Metazoa; phylum Arthropoda; class Insecta; order Lepidoptera; family Tineidae; genus Nemapogon; species Nemapogon koenigi. Next base: position 1,143,160 of record OZ004642.1, read on the forward strand.
GCGGGCTCGCTAGTATGAAATAAACTCAAAATTACTGGACCAGTTTGAAAAAGATATTCTATACACTCTGTTTCATATTTTTTTTATATATATATATTTAAAACATAGTGTATAGAATATCTTTTTCAAACTGGTCCAGTAATTTTGAGTTTATTTCATACTAGCGAGCCCGCCGTTTACAACAATTTTATTACTTACCTACATAAATACGTTCAGACTTTTTTGTTAAATCATTTTATTCTACACAATTCTTTTATATATATAATTCTGTTATATCTCTGACGGATTAAAGCACAGCTCAGCTCCTAAAAGTGATAGGTCCATGTTTAATGCTTGTTTAAGCTCTTGAATTAAGCTATGGACTCATGAAAAACTCATAAAAAAGTTAGCATTCTGTCAGATATAGAAAAAATTCCGAATGGGCAAAAAAAATTAGGAATTAATTTACTTGATATTTATTAATTTATTTTTGCTCAATGCTTTGCTTCGAAATTAAAATTAAATTAAATTCAATGAAAATTATATGTATTTTTCTATAGAGGAAAATGTTGTAAGGCTTTTAACGGGAATACATTAATTCAATCATATTTCCAATTTGTATGGGAACACTTATAGATGAGATAAAGAGATGGCCGTTTTCGTGCTCAAATTAATTAAATACATAAGTTTATCTTTTCTTGGAAATCAGTAATCATGATAAAATGTTACGGTTCCAGGGTACTCAGCGGAAGACTCCTTCGTTTAGCCGATGGTATTTGTAAGGCTATACCTAACGAATGGCTAATTCTGTTGAGGTATATTTAGATGGAAAAGCCTCTAAGTGTGGTTTGTTGAATTATGTACTTATAATTTAAAAAACCAATTGGTACATGGCCGGGATCCGGGATCAAACCCGTGGTTTCCTAGTTAATACCAGACGTCTTAACAAGAATGCGGAATGAAGGATGATGTTGTAAAATGAAGAAAAGTAGTTTACGCTGGCTTGGACACGTTGAAAGGAAATGCTGGCAGAGGACGAACTAGGTGTACTTTTATTGAACATATAAAAAATGTATTGATCGATGGAAATATTAAAAGTACACACAATCGCCGAGCATGTATGGAAGGTATGATGAATATAAAAGAAGCAAAAGATGTATGTCAGGATCGTAACAAATGTCATTTGATTCTCGCTGCCTACCCCTCTTGGGATGAAAGGCGTGATGATAGATAGATAGATTGTTAATATAAAATTTAATAAAAAATCACGTTTGTTGTATAATTTTAATCTGTTTTTTAATATTTGCCGCTATGGCAACAGAAATACATCATCTGCGAAAATTTCAACTGTCTAACTATCACGGTTCATGAGACAGAAATACAGACAGACGGACAGCGGAGTCTTAGTAATAGGGTTTCCGTTTTTACCCTAAAAACTAAGGGTTTTTTCCATAGGAAAATCTGGGATGGAATGCTAGCTCGCAATAAATCTACAATATAGAGCAAATACATTGCAATTATTCATTAAGTCTACTTCATAAATAAGATATATAAAGAGAAAAGAAATATGTAAGTATATCGAGAATAAATAGGCTCTTTATCGTGTCTGACCTGAATTTTTAATCATTAGTATAGTTGTTTTTTACATTGACATGTCGTACACATATTTATAATTATTATACCTATGATTTTTGCCGTGGTCTTATAACCTCTAGGTCTTGGGCTCGATTCCCACTCGAGTAAATTCAAATAGACTTGAAAAAAGTACAGAATTTACTACCTATGTAAAGTGTTTTTCTCGGTATCAAATGTCTTCCTTAATACTGTATCAAATTTTCCCTCTAATGACGAAAAATAAATAAACAAATCAAAATAAAAATGCGTTTTGTAAAAGACGCTATCTATTCGAGATCAGTTGAAATATGACAACAATATTGACACCACTAACGGTGGGAAGTATTCGTAGGGGTCATTTTATTTAGTTCACCTTTTCCATAAATAAATAAAAATTGTCCTCCAAAACGACGCGTTGGCGTTTATCTCCATACAAATTTTACACAGGAATCCTCGCCAGTGATTACTTGCTTCTATAGGCAACTTAGTACCTATAATAATGTTTATTATACTTAATTTTTTGTTACAGAAAATATCCACATGACTCCAGAAATCTGATCAAAATGGTGGACACACAGCATTTCTGTTTACGTTGGAACAACTACCAGAGTAGTATTACGAGCGCCTTCGAGAACCTTCGAGATGATGAAGACTTCGTGGATGTTACGCTCGCCTGCGATGGGAAAAGTTTGAAGGCGCATAGAGTGGTGTTGTCGGCCTGCAGTCCTTATTTCAGGGAACTTTTGAAAGTAAGTACCTACTGAAAATTATGACGATGGGTAACAGTTGGATAAATGAATTAGCGTCTTAGAATGAGGACTGGTTTAATGTCAAAAGAATATTCAAACATTTAAGACCCAATGTTAAAAAAATGCATATATTATTACCTAATATACTTACCTACAAGAAATTATATATGTTATGTTTGTCTAACAGAGCAAATGATCGATATGATTTCTTTACACATCTCTGAAAAATCTACGGGGTAAGCAGGGGCATTTAATTTATTCAATTGCACATTAAAAAATCGAAACTAGTGCCATCTATTGGGAGCTATGTTCGCACAATAACTGTTATTTAATAATACTAAGTATTTTAATTAAAATATTTTATACTTACTTACGATTTAGATTTCTTGACCTATTTGTAATTATTATAACAATATTTTTTATTTTTTGAATTAATTATTATCTGATAAACTAAATAAAAAAAAATTAACTAAAAAAAAATACCCTAACTAAATATAAATAAAAAATCTAATAAGAAAAAAGTAGTAATAAATAAAAAAATAATAAAAAAAAAGTATGTCAGGTGTGGGGTTCGAACCCACGCTCCCTCTCGAGAACCAGAGCTTAAATCTGGCGCCTTAGACCACTCGGCCAACCTGACTTGTGGCGGCTAACTTGAAATTTTGTATCACATACCATAACACTCGTTCATTATAATTATGACGGTATGACTGATAAAACTATGTATTATAAAAATTCATAATTTAAATTCTTTGAAACTATACTATACTATCTTTCCGCCCGGCTTCGCCCGTGGAAGTTTTCGATACAAAAAGTAGCCTATGTCACTTTATAGCCCTTATTGCCCGCTACTTCGTACGCGTTGTATTAGGAATACAATTCACCCCCTTGGGTAGATAGCGTGATGTTAAATAGCCTATAACTTTCCTCAAGAATTGGGCTATCAAATGCAAAAATTAGTTTATTTATTACAAACAAAAATGCAAAAAATCTTTTCTCTTTGTAATATTAGTATAGCTATGCAAATCAAGATTTGTTTGAAGTAGGTATTAAAAATAATTAAGTAAATAAAAATCTTTTATACCAAAGAAATTGGAATCGAGCGTGGGCTAATCTATGTTGCATTAAAGGGTAAGCAGAGAAGTTAAAATAATAATAAATTGATTTCAATTTCACAAAGATATTATTTTATTTTTAGACTATATCGTTCCGACACCCGGTTTCGCTCGTGAAAATGTTTTATATAGGTACCTATACTTACAAACAAATAAAATTGAAGTGTTTTTTGACAAATCCTGTCTTAAAATGAATTCACGGAAAAAAAGGTACGCGAGTTCGACTCACTCTTGGCCAATAAAATAACATTACCCAAAACAATTAAAATTAAATCAATTTTCGTTTTAAATAGTTGCAAAATTTTTGCCAATTGTCAAAATAGTGATAAATTTTATTTTATCACCGCAAAGTACCTACCTAATCTAGGCACTTCATCTCCATGACTGTCATTTGAGTTTTGACTGTCATTCGCAGTATGAAAAATCATAGACTATCTATTATCTATCATCACGCCTTTTATCCCAAGAGGGATAGGCAGAGACAATCGAATGTCATTTGCTACGATCCTGACATTACCACTTTCGCTTCTTTTATATTCATCATACCTTTCATACATGCTCGGCGATTATGTGTACTTTTAATATTTCCATCGATCAATACATTTTTTATATGTTCAATAAAAGTACACCTAGGTCGTCCTACGCCAGCATTTCCTTTCACTTCAGCCATATAAACCTTTTTAGTAAATCTTTCATCCTTCATTCTTTCAACGTGTCCAAACCAGAGTAAACTACAACATTATCTTTCACTCCGCATTTTTCTCTAATGACATCGTTCCGGATGCGGTCAATACGTTTTACCATAGACATTCGTACATTCATAATAACCAGTAGAATAGACAAAAACTAAAAATCAATTAATCCATGCCTCCATACACCTCTCATACATTATTTCCCTATGATAAAACAATAATTAAAATTTTCCAGTCAACGCCGTGTAAGCATCCAGTAATAGTTCTTCAAGATGTGGCATTTACGGACCTTCATGCTCTTGTGGAGTTCATCTACCATGGTGAGGTCAACGTCCATCAGCGCAGTTTGAGCTCCTTCCTGAAGACGGCTGAAGTTCTACGTGTCTCTGGACTCACACAGCATGATGATGCCCAGGGGGTAAGAGATATACTATTTTTATTTATGTATTTTAGGAAAACTTTATTTATCTTCACGGGTTACCTTACGGCTTCCCAGGGTACCCAGTGGAAGACCAAGTCTCCCTCCTTTAGCCGATGGTATCTGTGAGGCTATGTCATGACGTCTGGGATTAACTAGACCAATCACGGTCCATTCCAGCCATGTACCAATTTAAGTACTTATCTAACAAACCACACTTAGAGGCTATTCCATCTAAATATACCTCAACAGAACTGGCCACTCGTTAGGTACACCAGCACCTAAAAGAAGGAGACTTGGTCTTGAATTGAGACTATCCCAATTCTCCACAAAATTTACATTAATTTTTTAATTTTGCGAGAAAAGAGGTTATATTATATATGAGTTTTTTTTTAATTTGCATTTTTCTACACAGCCCCTGGTGCAGAGTTTGAAGGAAGCAGCAGCAGGAGGCATCGGCGCAGGTTCACCACACACCCCGCCGCACCCCGCGCACACCCATCCACCGACATACGGCGAGAAACTGGAAGAAGCTCTCATAGCTCATCCACCATCAGGCATTTACCCCTTGATCCGTCGTCCTCAACGCCGACTGAGCCGTTCAGCCGATAATTCTCCCGACGTCATCAAACGCACACGATTGGACAACAACAATGAACAACCGCAGCTACACGCCGCTGATTTCTCAACCAAGAATCATTCACTGATCAATAACAGAAGCCATGATCCCCCAGGAAATGGGAATGGAATCTCGAATAGCAGCAGTTCGCCGTCACCCCGACTGATGGATGAAGTGAAAAATGAACCTCTGGACATGATTTGCGGGCCAAATGCGGACATTGATCGCTGCACAGATGATACGCCACCGCATTCTCATCATAGGACTCATGTGAGTTGGTAAAATCTAGAAATCTTGAATCTAACCTAGACCAAAATCGAACCACACTTATGCAAAAAGTTAGGCCTCACACAGATCTACCGTCATTATAAAACAAAGCGTCTGTCTGTCTGTGATCTTTTCACGCAAAAACTACTAAACGGATTTTGTTGCGGTGTTTACGATAGAATTAAACATGGATTTATCATGTTTAGGAGCTGATCATTATAACAGAGTAAGTGAATCAAGTCGGGGCAAAAGTTAGCCCCAGTGAGTTTTCATGACATATGCTGTCTAATCCGTCAGAGATATAACAAAATAATGTAGGAAAGAATTGGGTAGAATATATTGATCTACAAAAAAGTCCGCGGTAGCATATTTCTATCTCTAATACATAAGTAGTTATAAGCGTATTTACATAGGTATTCCAATTGTTAATCCATATTGCACTCAGATCAGGGAATATTTCACCTATGCGATGCCAGGGGCGGGGTCGCTAGTCCATAATAATAGGTAATGAATATTATTCCTGAAAAAGGGATGGGGCTTGAAACATGTTATTTTCTTAATTTTATTTCCATGCTAATGAAACCGCGGGCAAAAGCTAGTCTATCTTTATATATAATTACTAGCATTCCGCCCCCGGCTTCGCCCGTGGATATTTGCGAACAAAATAAAATATACCCTACAGCACTCATAGATAATGGCTTGCCTGCACTACCCCTACCCCTACCCCTACCCCTACCCCGATCCCTACCCCTACCCCTACCCCTACCCCTACCCCGATCCCTACCCCTACCCCTACCCCTACCCCTACCCCTACCCCTACCCTGTTTCCCACGACTTCGTACGTGTCTATTTCAGAATGTTGGCAAACATACACTTCGTACATAGCTTTTGTCATGTTCACCTCTGCCCACCCCGTTCCCGTCGTCATGCCGTGATGGTATATAGCCTATGTCACTCACGAAGAATGTAGCTTTCTAATGGTGAAAGAATTTTTAAAATCGGCCCAGTAGTTTCTGAGCCTATTCATTACAAACAAACTTACAATTTTTTCCTCTTTATAATATTAGTATAGATACAGATAATTCTTCACGTAGTGTATGTCACTGAAATCCTCTTAAAAGGCTGGACCGATTTTGATGATTTTTTTGTTTGCGTTCGAATGGTTTGGGTTCTTGGATGGTTTAGATTCACAATTGGACCCGTTAGGTGGCGCTGCAATCGGGTTCAAGTACTAATTTAAAAAGCTGTAGTGTTTGTATGTTTGAATGTGCCAATCCCAGGAACTAGCAGTCCAATTTACCAGTTTATTGAGGAAGGCTATAGGCTATAACATCACGCTACGACCCAAAGGAGCGGATACAGGTCAACTAATCAAAATTTTAAAAGGGGTGTCACCTAGCCCTTTCCTCTTTACGGGAGTTATAAGTATTTCGGAAACTAGCCACAATAATAATAAATTAATATATTACTCCATATTGTTTTATTTCAAGTGTAAATTAGATTTAATGATATTTACATCAGGAAAGCTTTAAATTAAAGGAGGCTAGATTTAGGACAATAATAAGATTAGAAGAAAAAAGGGGTAATAAGGAGAAAAAGGATTAGGTATGCTCCTTTAAAATATATATTATATCACAGCTTATTTGTAATTTGTTAAATTTATTAAAATTATTGTCATTATGAAATAGGTGTGCTACTAAACGGAATTGACTAAAAATGGAAGAAAAATTAACAAATTGCAGACACTGTTCCAAATTCAGATTAATTTGAATAATTCTTAAATTATAGGTGTCAGTAACTTATTTTGTAAGGAGGTTAACAACTATTCAAACCTCATTAAGGAAAACGGTCTTATTTATTAGCTAAATGAGCACAACGTTACAGGGGAATGCCCGGGCGGAATGCTAGTCTGTTTATAAAACTCAGAGACACACTGTCTGTCGACCTATACGCGGAACATATTAAGTATCGACTAACGCATAAGTGTCAGGTAGTGTCCTTTGAGTATTTCTAGGATATCTAATTCCAGACAGAGGTCATCTAAACATTCTATACACGTGTCTATTAGACAATTATGTTGGATAATCACGACTTCTATATTAATGGGGGTAAGTAGAAACTACTAGAAACGATACAGCCTATTTTAAAGAAATAACGAATAACTATGTGAGAGGCGTGATGATAGATAGATAGGTATATCTAGAAAAATTAATTGATTTAAAAGGAACGATGTCATTAGAGAAGAATACGGAGTGAAAGATGATGTTCTGACTATATTGAAGAAAAGTTTAATAGTTTAATCTGGTTTAGACACGTGAAAGAACTAAAAAGTTTATATGGCTGTAGTGGAAGGAAATGCTGTCACAGGACGACCTAGGTGTACTTTTATTGAATACATAAAAAATGTATTGATCGATGAAAATATTAAAAGTACTTACACACAATCGCCGAGCATGTATGAAAGGTATGATGAATATAAAAGAAGCGAATGAGATATGTCAGGATCGTAACAAATGGCATTCGATTGTCACTGCCTACCCCTCTTGGGATGAAAGGCGTGATGATAGATAGATAAGTGAAAAAAAAAACTGTTAGAATTTATAATACCTTTTTCTAGAATAATACAAAAATAAATCTATTTAGCATGCTATTTGCATTATTGGAAATAATATTGCGACTATTGCGAGATTATAAATACGGTTGCTAAAATCTGAATTCAATTAAATAATTAAATTTTAAAAATGCCTTATTACAATTGAGAATTAAGTATATATAGGTACTAAATTGTCTATTTAACATAATAAAAAAATAGGCTTGCATTGTGCACCCGCATCGTAAAATATCTAAAGAAGTATAATTTAAAAAAATACTTAAAAATCTCAACGCCAGCTCCGTTAATTTCTTGAAAGTATGTACCTAGCTTTTTTTTTAATTTTCCAGGGAGGTGGCGGGCCTCCATCTCGTGGCAGCTCAGCCGACGCAGAAGACCGCACTCCGCCGCCCCAACTACCACCTTCTCCCTTCATCACACCCAACGAGGCGAAGATATTCTCAAGCAACTACAACTTCTCAAGTTTCACTTCACTTGGCGATCATCCATTAGCTTGTAAGTATTTTTTTCTGATTTAAAAAAAAGACGAGTCCATGTATGAGTCAATAGTAAGAATAACGTAGAAAACCACCGAAAAATAATCAAACAAATCAAAATTAAATGTTTCTTTAAAAATTAGACTAATTTATGTATTTTGTAAAAGACGCCATCTGTTGGAAATCACTGAACTATAAAAAAGCGCGCCATATTGAAGATTATTTTTCCCTCTAATGACTAAAAATAAACAAACATTTCTTTTAAAATTTGACTAATATCTCTTGTATACCAAAGATAATTTTTAATACGTCATTTTGAAGATTATTTTTCCCTAGACGAAAAATATTTAAGACGCCATCTATTGGAGGTCAGTTGAACTATGACAACAATTTTGACACCAAGTATTTGCACGGGTCATGAAGTTTATACTAAATATGAAATACTAGGTACCCATATCGGCTTTGCCCGTGGAAATTTTTGAAATTTGACATAAAAAGTCGCCCATTATATGTTACTCTCCGATCCTCAACTGTAGAAATAATTTCGTCGATTGTACACTACCAATGTTATAATTTTTACGATTTTAAGGCCATCTGACGAGTTCATTAATATAGTACAAAGCTCTCTTAGAAATCTAACGCCTACAAAACCATGACGTAAAACCATGGATTCCATGTATTATTATGGAAACCATAGATATCTATGTATGGGGATATAGCAAACCAGGTTTGTTCCCAATTCCCGTTAGGACGCCATTTTAAAAGAACGAAATATCAATAGTATGTACCTTAACAGTAGGTAGCGACTTCTCGTGCTACACAGGGCATGCAAAGCCGATGTCCACACTTCTTTTAATTTGAGCAACGGACACTGATACATGGTGACTCTAGCGACACCGCAAGGTATAAAGACAGTTATAATATTTAAAAGCCGTGATGGTGTGTATGTGTGTGTTTTGCTCGGTAAATGTAGCACGGTCTAGTTTTATCGATCTAACAAATTTCACGAAGAAATATTATAAAACTAAGTCTGAGTGATTACGAAACTAAACTGATTTTGTTACGGTTTTCACTTTTAGATAGGTTAACATGGACCTATCATATTTAGGAGCTGAGCATTAACAGTATAAGTGAATCAAGTCGGGGAAAAAGTTAGCCCCAGCGAGTTTTCATGGCGTATGCTGTCTTAATCCGTCAGATAATTATACAACAAAATTATATAGAAAAGAATTATGTAAAGTAAAATGAGTTTCATAATCTATCTATAATAGATAATGAAACTCTATATACTTGTTTAAATTGTACTTGTATAAAAGTACATACAAAAAATATAGCAATAAATAAATTGTAAATTAATCTTTTATTATTTTCATTACCAAATTGAGAAACTACTCGTCGATAGATGGCGCCACTAACACTATTTAAATATTCAGTTAATTTTTATTATTATAAGTAATAACAATATAAAATTACATTATTATTTTCTTCCTGATTATTAGATACCTATATAGTAAATAATCAGATATCAATTTAGATGCCCAACATTTTTAGTGAAGTACCCAGTGTGTGTTAAGGTGTGAACACACCAAGCAATACATACCTACATTTTAAAAATAAAATTAAATACAAGGTGAAACTAAATGTCACATTAGGCTGTCTATTTTGAGCGCTATGTAATTTTTCCGAAACCATTATACAGAAAATTTGCAAATACGCACTTTTTTGACTTGTTAATGGCTATATTTTTACCATGTTTAATAACAAAAAAAATGTTTAAAGAGTTACGAAGTACGTTCAATAAAATTGCTACTTTCAACGGTTTTTTTTAATTAAAAAATTTATTATACAATTGTTTGACATCGGACCGGGCTAGGCCGATCCGAAATAAATAGTTGCACAACTTTTGTACGAAACTTTTCTTAATATAAAGCCTATTTTTTTAATACGAAATAAAGTGTTTTTCACCAACTTTGACCGCCATTTTCTATAAGACCCCCTAATGTCAGTTGTATTGAAAATATTGCATTTAATTCTATGGAAAATTTTCGATTATTTACATATCTTCGTTTGCTATATAATGGTTTTGGTCCAAAAAATATACACAGACTGGCCTACATTGTTTTAGTGGTCAAATGAGGTGTTGTTTGAGTGTAAGGTGTATAGTGTGTAACGATATTTTGTTTCATGTTTTCACCTTTCCCTTTTTAATGTTCTTATATTCCTTTCCGTATTAGTCATAATATTATATCGATAGTCAGTCAGGTTTAGAAGTTTAACATTTCAAACATTATCTTTCCAGCTCTGCAGAGTCCGTTGCCTCCTGATGGCATGGCAGGCACTTCGCAAGGTGAGTGGCAGCTTGTGTTATAGTAAACCAATTTATTTTTATGCATTTACCTATATTGATAAATAAATGAATTTAATGCACTGTCTGTCGTATGCCACCATCACCGCTTCCTCTCTGCTGTCATTAGGTACATATGTATACTTATATATATTGTATCACCTAGGTTTATATCCAAACTATATGAGATCAATCACGTGACTTATATATGTATATAACCTACTATATATTATAAAGTATATATTTTATGTATGTTTCTTAACCTCCGTATGTCTTCATTTGTGGTCTGTGTTAATATTAATGTGAGCTTTTGTGTTTTGGTTCGATGGATATTTTCTCACTTCTTCTCTATCAGTCTCTCTACACCAACTCTTCTTTCTTCCTTCCGTCTACTAATAATCAGGGTTCACAATAGTAATTAACAAAATGTTTCATTGAACCAAAATTCAATTTTGCGTGCATGTTGTCTTGTAATTATAGTAAATGTAATACATATCTTGCTAGCTTGTTTATAGATGTTTCAAGTCTAATTGTGTTAGGTTAAATTTAAATGCGGTTGATCCCAAATATCCCACACATCCCTGTTCGTATTATTTTGATTTGTTTCTTCAAGCCCCGTACTTTTACTTTTTTTTTTTTTTCATTCCACGATCACTCCTAATCGGCAAAATTCTTCAAAATTTTCACTCTCTATTGCACAGCGTGTACGCAGATAATTATTAACTCTACTTATTTATAAGTATATTCAAAATTGTTTCGCTGTACCTAATTGGTTTTAAATCAAAGCTCAAGAAGAGT